>CANJKZ010000980.1:0-30567 GCA_947471745.1 Closterium sp. Naga37s-1
CGAGATAGAAGCACTCACTTGTAAAGCCCCAGAGCCATGCTGCCCGTCGACTTCAAATCGCCGTGCTGCCCACGACTTGCGCACCATTTAACGACGTCGACACGCGACCTGCGACGAGCAATTAATCCCGGAGCAAAACGAACGACTCGTGACGAGAAATATCAGCTGGAAGAAGAAAGAGGAGAAATATAGCGGTGCACGGCAAGATGCCAGCGGCATTCGCGGAAATGTTGAGGCGAGAAAGGACGACGATACCGATCCACTTGCCCCTAGCGCTAGAGGCGCATGCCAAAAGGACGAGAAGCACAAGGGCGAACGGCTTGGAAGCCATGGTTACTCCCTCCTTCCGAATTCAAGGATGTGATAGTAGGGAGCGGGGATTTGCTGCAAACAAACCGACATCGGCACCATCACCATCAGGGGGAGGAGGGGAGGTGCTGAATGTGAAGGGTGTGCTTCATGTTCCTGGATTGGCAGCCAACCTCCCCTCATGCTCTCAGCTTGCTAGGCAAGGATACGCACGCACACTTCACCATGGGAGGGTGCACGGTTCGCAGGGGTGGAGCAGTGGTGATGGAGGCCAAGTTAGACAAGGGTATATACCTGTTGAGCTGAAGCAGAACAGTAGTGGATAGGTAAATGGCGGAATAAAGATTGATGATGGGTTGTCCTCTGACCCAAAGGGTCATTTTAGAAAGCTTGCTTTCTTGTTGTAGCAATGGCATCGTCTCATTTCAAATGGCAAAGTACAGACATGTCCAAGCTAGCATGCAATTATCTAAAGCAATCAACTATCCATAATTGGTCCCAGTTCTACGGGGGGTGGGTGGGCGGGGAAACTAGGCTAAGCCGTTTGAAAAATGAAAGACAAGTGGGTGGAGGGAAATGACCTCCAGCCCACGTTTTGTACTCCAAAACGGACGTTTAGCGCGGTTCGCCGATGACATTGCTACATTACAAGCCGCTTCGCTTTCAAAATACAAAATTTTGAAAAGCGTTACAGCTTTTTTAAAATATTCATTTTAGAAAGCTTGCTTTTCTTGTTGTGTGTAGCAATGGCATCGTCTCATTTCAAATGGGTCTTCTGAGACATGTGTCTTGTTGGACGCCGTTGGCGCGCCACTGTCGTGGCGTGTTGAGAGGGGGGAGAGGGCTCGTGCTGGGTCTTGAACTTGCTTCGAAGCCCCCACCAGTGTGGTCTGCGGCAGGCGTGATGTACGTCTCCTTGGCGGTGTCGCGCTCCACCTTCCTAGTCGCTTCAAGATGCGGTCTGATATTCCGGCGTTGGCTGCGACAGTTGCTGCACCTTTCCGAAAAGAGTGGGTGCCGAGATGCTCGAAACTAAGACCGATTTTGTTGAAGGCCTCTTTGCACAGTTGCGGATTGTGGTGTAGGATGGCGACTTGGCGGCACCGTTTTCCCACCCTCTGTTCCAAAGACGCGGATGAGTGGGCCTTGTTGCGATTGATCGTATCGTGCTAGGTGTATGAATCGTTTGGTGCACCGAAGTGGGCAAAAGGGGCCAGGCCTTGCCGCTACCGGGACCCATGTGCCTTCTCCTGCCTGATCCGTCTTGGAACGGGGTATTAGTAACCACATGTCTCCGGCTCGAAATGAATCTCATGCCAGTGATGACTGCAAGGTCGGCCAGTAGTAGCGCAGAAACCCGGCGTACATTATGATCGGTATTAGCCCCTTCTGAAATTCGCGAGGGTTGTCTGACTGTGTAGAAATTCCGATGCCATCGCGTGGACTTGGATGAAGCGACACGGGTTCTTTGGCCCGGGTAGGGTGCGGACATCGCTTCTTCGCAAAATCTCTGACTTGAGAGGTGAATGCGCCGATGGACGGGCATGATGCCCCGATCGACCGATGCGCGAAGCTGACTGCAGAGCATGTCAACTGAATTGCAGACACCGTAGCCTTGTGTGAATGGCGTGGACCAGGTACAGCGCGAGCGTCATGTCAGTGCATGGGAGGAACTTGAGCTTGTGGTGTTGGCAAAAGGAGCGGAACTTGACCCAGTAGGGCTCGTATGTACGGATTGTGGAGTCGGCCCGCGTTTGCATGGTTATCTCGAGTAGGCGATGCTTCAGTTTTTCCAGCAATCCTGCATCGTGTGCAAAAGCAGTTAGCAGGTGAATGACACGCGTAGTGCGACCATAGGACTACACGGAAAACGTCGCCGGAGAAGGCGCTGGAGTGATTGCTGCCATCAGGCACTGGCTACCGTGCGTGAGGTGGAGGGGGTGTGAATGTAGGTGGCCCATTGAGGAGGGGAGGGTGCAGTAGGGGCCACCAACTTGCGCCAGGCCGTAGTAAGGCGTGACGAGAGTGATGGCGGGCGCGCGTTCGTTTCGCGTGGGTGGAGCACTGCTGGGATTAAGTGCGGTGAGAGGGAATGCGTATCCCTGCTCGGAGGTCCATGGGATCGAGAATGCGTCAAATGCCGCTGCGTCTGGGTGCGGTTGTTGGAGCAGAACCGAGGTAGCTTGGTATTGCTCCCATTTGCGAATAGATCGATTGAGTGCGGGCCCAGGCGGCGCTCGATGAGCCGGAACCAAGGTGTCTTTAGTGAGTAGTCGTCACGATCGAGCGCCTTGGAGAGTTCATCCGCCCGTGTGTTTAGTTCGCGCGGGATCCATTCGACCACGACCCGAATCCGAAAAGTCCATGCATGTCTGGTATGATCGACTTGCACGTCGCTGTAAGGTTGGTGTGCCTTGAACCACCTTTCCGAAGGATGAAGAAAACGCCTTGGTTATCGGTCCTTGCGAGGACGTGCTGGTCGCGGATTCTTTCTGAAACGTTTGGAGTGCCCATAGAACGCCATCTATCTCTCGCTGCATGCTGGATGCCTCTAGCAGATGCTTCGGCATTGCCGCACTTGCCTCGACACGCCGTCCTGGGAACTTGTCCAACGTCGCTCCCCAACTGTGTGCGCTGGCATCCACATGGATGACGGCATTGTAGCTGTTGGGACGTGAAATGGGGCGCCGTTGAATTTGTCGAACTCGTGGCGCCAAAAGTCCAGTTCTTCAATCGCCATAGGGTCCAGCAGCACTTTACTATTCCATGATGGTGCCTCTGGATTGCCTGCAGCAGGCCTTGACTGAACGCTCGTGTCGTCGCCCCAAGAGCCAGTGACATGGATGCCAGGCATGCCGGTGACTCTGGCGATGTGACGGACTGGGACCTTGCGTTCTGCCTTTCCTTCCCTCAGAAGGACTTGGAGGGTGGAGAGTAGTGAGGCTCGACGTTCAGCGCCGATAGAGAACTGACCACGGTCAGTGTCTAACTCGACGCCCAGGAAACGCAACTGCTGGGTCGGTTGTAGATGCGACTTTTTCGAGTTGATCACAAGCCCTGCCTTGTTGAGGTCATGTATGATGATTGACATGTGGCTCGTGCTTTCGCTTCCGTGTCACAAAGGAAGAGGATGTCGTCGACATAAGGAATGACCCGTATGCCCATGGCTCGCCAGCGCCGAGCGAGTTGTTGATCAGTTGTGTAAAAACGAATGGGGCCGTCGCGAGGGCCGAACGGGAGCAAGCGGAATACGTATGTTTTCCGTCAAATCGAAAATCCCAGGTACTTCCAGCACGATGGGTGAATATCCACGTGGTGATACCCAGACTTTAGGTCGATAGAGAACATCCAGTCCCACACCGAGCGATCTCCGCAACCCGATTGAGCCCATCGTACTTGAATTTTGGAATGCGCAGGTGCAGGTTCACTTGGCGGAGGTCGAGGATCAGTCGGCATTTCTCTCTGGACCACCACGTTCAGTAGGCTAATGCATACTGTCTGAGCCGCGGGGGCAAGAGCAGCTGCGCCGCTTTCTAGGAGCTCGCTAATAGCTGTTTGGTAAACTGGGCGTGGATCTGTGCGCCCGCGTGATTGTCGCGCTGGAACGGCGCTGGGGGGATGAGTTCCCACGGCATCCAGTAACCGTGAAGTATCACTGAGAGTATGAAGCTGCTGTCGCACCATGAGCTCCACCATGGGGAATGCCAAGCGTAGCCGACCGCACATCCTTGTGACGAGCTTATCTGTGACCGCGTATTCGTAGGGGATGTGTCGCTCGCCCATCCCGCCATCCGGTGGATCTGTGCAACGGGTCGCAAAAAAAGGGGACATGCTGTGAAGACGTTTTTTTTTTTTTTTTTTTTTTTTTTGGCATCAGCTCTAGTTGCTATTAATACAAGTGCATGTACTAGCGAACAACGGGGCAGTGTATGGCCGAACCCTCACGAGGTAGGCCATTTACCCACCCTTCCCCTTCTCTTTCATATTGATACGTTCACCTCTCTCTCCCTTGTGTTGTTGTTGTTGTTGTTGTTTTTTTTTTTTTTTTTTTTTTTTTCAACGCCTAATATACATGTCCTTAGGCTTGCCGTATGTGCACCCGAGGGCTCTCGATGTTCGACGAGCTCGGGGTGGGCTGCGGATTGTGCTTTGCACATTTTTTATGATAACGTGACTTGTCTCGTGAGCTCTTTGCCCATCGTGTCAATTGCGCGTAGGAATATGCTTCGTATGCCCTCCTTGTGCGCTTGTCGCGCAAGTGGCCCTCTCGTGTCCCGTTAAATTGGGCTGGTGGGCCAAATAGTGTGGCCTCCTTAAGAGTCAACATCTTCATCATATCTCACACTTCTCCTTGTCTTTCGTTCTTTCGCCTCTTCTCCCCCCCCTTTTTTTTTTTTTTTTTTTTAGTACCTCAACCGCTTAGGCCTCACTCTCCGAGGGCTGCTCGCTTCAATAATCCAGGTTCCAATATTTTAAATTTCATTCATTAAGCCACACATCAACGATTGTCCACATGACTTGCCAATCCGGCCCATATTTCATGCTTTAACACGCATACAACTCATGATTGCCACCCATGGCTAAGTCCTAGGACTCCTAGTCCTACTCCCTTCCCTAGGGGTCGGCTGGCGGCCATTCTACTCGCCCCGCAGGGTCTGGCCAGCGGCCTAAGCACACCATGTTGCCCATGCAACGTGCTCTGGCGCCCCAAGTGGTTCCCTCTCGTAGGGTCACACCACCGGCGCGGGTCCTTGGGCCCTCGCCCATTATCGGGGCACATATTGGCATGTGGCCGGGCTGTCCGCACTTGAAGCAGGTTCCACGAAAGCTCCTGATGTTGTTGTCCATTGGTGGACCACGTTTGTTGCCAAATGCACCGGTTCCTCGCCCTCCACCTCGTGCGGCGCAGCCGGGTTGCCTTGGGCGCGTTCCATGGCCGCAACGTCCGCCATGGCTTGCTTGAATGGGCGCGAGGTGAACAAGCTCTTCTCTTCATACATCTTGAACCGGTTAGCGACGCGGAAATTCGTGTAATCGGCGACGTGGAGAAGCGTGAAACGATTATTGACGACAGCGCGAGAGCGCCTCCTCGAGGAGTTCGATGGCGCTTGCCGGTTCGTTGAGCCGCACTTTCTGCTCCGCATGCATCAGGTAGGCGCGCAGGTCCTCAAGGAGCTCGGCTTGTTCACGAACAGCAGCGTTCTTGAAGGAGGATGCGGTGAGGTTAGGGTTGGAGGTGGGGAGGGGGGGGAGATGCTCGGTGGTTGAAAAAAAATGCATTATCGGCAGGTTGCCTCACCAGCTTCGTCGTCGGAAGTGTCGCGTGTCGGCGGGATTTTTGGGGCCGGGGTAGCTTTTGCGGTGGTGCCCTCGGCGCGTGCGATTTTTGCCGTGCGAGCGCGTTTCACCGTCTCCCTTTTTTCCTTCGCGCTTTGAGCCGAAATTGACGTTTCGTTTGGTGTAGCGTTGGTTTCCGTAACGGCGGGAGCTTGCTGCTGTAACAGGGACAACAGCTGCTGCAGTTGGGCCGATGTGAAGACAGGCGAGGCCACAGGCGCGTCAGGGGGCCTGAGGCGCGTCAGGGGCCTGAGGCGCGTCAGGGCCCACGTGCGCTGAGGCCTCGCGTCAGGCGCGTGTGCCTGCCTGCGGCGCTGACGCTGACGGGGGGTGCCGGTCGTCGCTGGCCGGCATTGACTTGGCGCACTCGTTGACTGCCGGCGCCTCAGGCCCCTCGGGGGCCACTTGCGCTCGAGGCACCCCAGGGGCGCGTGCCCCAGCGACGTCGGACAGCAGAATGTCGACGGCGGTCGGGGTCGACTCCTCGTCGTCTGCCCGACGCTTGTTCCGGCGTTCGCCCGCGGGTTCGCGGGTAATATTTCCGTCGTCGGGACGAATTGAAGCGTTGGCGTTGTCACCGTTCTCGCCGTTAAGTGCCATAGTCGCCGCGTTATGAGCGAAAATGTCCGAAAGGAGTGTGGACGGAGACTGGAAACGAGGTAGTGACTTCAATTTCGCCAGCTTGGAATTGGGAACTCGGAAACTAGGCTAAGCCGTTTGAAAATGAAAGACGTGGGTGGAGGGAAATGACCTCCAGCCCACGTTTTGTACTCCAAAACGGACGTTTAGCGCGGTTCGCCGATGACAATGCTACATTACAAGCCGCTTCGCTTTCAAAATACGAAATTTTGAAAAGCGTTACAGCTTTTAAAAATATTCATTTTGTAGTGGGAATTCTTGAAGGAGCGGGGTCACACAAATTATGAATTGCGGCGTGTGCCACTTCAGCCAGCGCACGCAAACCGACCGCCATGGTGATTTGCGGCGCCTTGAGGCCGACCAAAAGAAGGGGCACCAGTTGCGAAGTTGCGTTGCGAATCTTGCGATGGAAATCGCCAAAACCCGAAACCACGGGCACACCTTGCGTCGTGTACCTGCGCATGCATGCTTGCTCTGTCAAATAACATGGTTACCGTGTTTTCTGTTTCTTGTGGGGGTACCGGTATGGAAATGCTCTCTAATGTCTAACAGCTAAATGCTACTGATGTAGATTCTGGAAGCCACAACCAGTCGAATTTGCAACTTATTTCCTGGTGAATTTGTAAACAGCAGTCAGAAACAACCTTACTCTCAAAATGCATGTTACCCAGTGAATTCCCCAGAAGCTTTATTTCCATCTGACATTGAGGTACCGGTACAAGTTACAACCATGACCATCTAAGCAACAGCTACCTATCACCTGCTCCTAGATTCACCCACACATCTTTGCATCGTTGCAATGCCTCAGGACAACAACAATTCAGCTCCATTTACCGCACTCACTCTACAGCCTCATTCACTCTCCCCATAACTTGCCCCCTGAACGGACAAGTCCCCCTCTGGCATAGAAAAATTGCATAACCACTAAAGCCATAGTCGAACTGCTAGCGGGAACGAACGATGAAACTGGGCACGAATGGCACCGTTCGGGTGGGAAGGGGCCGTCACAAGCGCATAGTACTGCCGCGGCGCTGCGATAATCGCCTTCATTGTCACTCGAGAGACTTCCCCGAGGCAGCCTTGATTTTCGCGACGTCGTGCCACACGCCCGCAATCACATAGGTGTACATCTTGGGCGGTTGGGGCGCTGGTAGTTGCTCGTCATGTTGACCCATTTGTCGGTGGGAAACTCGATCTGAACAGGCCCGTGGTGAAGCGTGTGCCATAATGCACGGTGGCTTTCTTGGGAATTTCGGGGCGGTCGAGCCGCCAGACGTGCACGGAGTAGCGGATGTTGTAGGTCTCTCCGTACCTGCATGAGGGCATGACGGGGGAGCGACGGATTAGCAGGAGCATTGAGGGTGGCAGCACTGCTGGATGGTAGCGGGCTGGCTTCTCAGAAGATCATATTCTTGGATGGAACAAGTAACGACGAAACGACCGATTTGGAATGGCAGGAAGCTATGCGCACAGGCATTGCGCGCCGTGTGCTGGCGCGAAAGGCAGGGGAGCTGAACGGGGCGAGCGACGCGAGAGGACACCAGTGGAGTGAAAAGTACCGGACTCCGTTGGTCGTGTCAGAAATGACGCGTCCGAGTCCTGGGGACTTACTTGAAAAGGGCGAGGGCGACGGTTCCCGTGGAGTTATAGTCGCCCCTACTGCCCGTGACCTGCGGGCTCGCATCGCTGACGTCACTTTACCTGAAACGCGCCACATTCAGAACATCAGAAAAAGAAGAAGATAAAAATAAAAAATCAGGATGCGTCGAAAGGGCATTCGATTGGAAACGGGACGGGGGAGGCGAGCGAGGATGCTTACCGACACGCCGGCCGAGGTACTGCGCGTCGCACGCACACCGCCGCTAGGGCAAGCAGCACAACGGCCAGAAGCGGCCTGAACGCAGCCATGGCTCAGAGAGGCTCGGAGCAAGGAGACGCGTCGGACGGGTATGCGGGGTTCACCGAGGGCTGCGAAGCTGTGGCAGTTGAATGAGGTGACGGTTTGATGCGAGAATAAATAGTATGAGCGGCCTCATTTTTCAAGAACCGTTCACGGTGAACGTTCAGTGTGAACCTTCATAACGAGACTTGTGGTGGAGATGGGGTCTCGTTTGGTCACGTTTCCGGGGCTTGTTTGATTGGCGGATGGTGCTTTCTTGATAAGAAGGAATCCAACGTGGCACGACGACGAACCGCAACGCTGGATGTTCCTGGTGCTGGGGCGCCGAAAAAAATAAGACCACAGACCAAAGGAGGGGCAATAAGGGAGAGGAGGACCACTGTGTCTCTCTCTTTCCCTTTTTCTCTTTCTGACTAGGATCTTGAACTATATTATTAGAGGTGAAACTGCACCAAGGTTGAGGCTCTAGAAAACAAAGTTAGCGAAACCAGGAATGACGGTTACCCCGTCGTCGGGCATCATCTCGCCAATTTTGTTTGGCTGCTGTGGAAATTTTGAGGACGCGGTAAAAGTGGAGAATCGATCGCCTCAGGATCGTTTTTTAACGCGGTTATAAACGGTTGTGTACTTTTCGTATGCAAAACGCGGGGTTTCAGTGCGGTGAGACGGATCAATCTCCCCCCGATCGAGCACTTTTACCGCGTCCTGAGGTGGGGGGTCAACTGCGAGTGCTCTGGGTGGGATGAAAGTTCACCACTGCGTTACAAGCTCCCTCATAACGTTTCGGCATCCACATGCTACTTTCTCCTTTGAGTTAGTATACTGGTATATGAAGCTAGACCTTGGATAAAGAAAACAGAAGCTCTTGGTAAGACAGAATGCATGCATGAACAGTCAGTTAGTGCAAATAACTGTGCACACGATAGGAACAAACATCCGCACTGCAAGCAACAGCCATAACCACATAATCGGCAATAATTTCAATTTGCACTACTACCGGTTGTCAAACATATATATATACATATATATATATGTTGTAGTTTGGGTAGGCTTAGTGGGGTACTTACTGTGGGGTACAACCCCTTGGGTTCTCACTTTGTACCAACCCCCTCGATAGTCGAAACCACTTTTTCCTCTCGTAAGATTTCAACATGGTATAGAGCATAGGTCCTTAGGACCTAGGATTAGCCCACCGCGATCGGCGCCTCAGTGTAAGAGCGCGGGGTAGGGATGTCTGGTGCATCCGGGTCTCCCTCAGGGGCAAGCAGCATGGATACGAGATGAGGCGCAGCGGCTGCAAGACACTCAAGGTCCTCCTGCCTGTCCTCAAGGCTCGGTACGTGGCTCGAGGCTTCAGTCAGCGAGAGGGAGTTGACTTCTTCCAGACCTTCTCCCCCACCCCGAAGATGACCACTCTTCGGGTGCTGCTGCACGTTGCCGCTCAGCGTGACTACGAGCTTCACTCTCTTGACTTCAGCACAGCCTTCTTACAGGGCAGCCTGCACGAGGAGATTTGGCTGCGCCGCCCTCCTGGCTTCACTAGGTCGTTCCCTCCTGGTACCCAGTGGAGCCTCCGGCGGCCGGTCTACGGTCTCCGCCAGGCGCCACGTGAGTGGCACGACACACTGAGGACGACACTTGCGGCTCTTGGGTTTGCTCCGTCGACTGCTGACCGTCGCTGTTTCTGCGCACCGACACTTCTCTGCCGCCGTTCTACATTCTCGTGTACGTCGACGACTTGGTCTTTGCCACTGCTGACACTGAGGCTCTCGCCCTGTTGAAGTCGCGGAGCTGCAGAAGAGACACACGTGCACAGACCTGGGAACTGCGCAGCTACTTTGGCTTGCGGATCACCCGGGACAGAGCACGCCGCACCATCACACTGACTCAGTCAGTCACATGGTGCAGCAGGTCCTTCAGCGCTTCGGTTTCACCTGGTCCTCAGCACAGGCCACTCCTCTGGCTACAGGTCACTCGCTCTCAGATCCACCTTCGGACGAGTCCGTAGAGCCGAGTGGTCCTTACCCAGAGTTAGTGGGCTGCCTCATGTACCTGATGACTTGCACTCGTCCTGACCTTGCGTACCCTCTTGGCCTTCTGGCTCGCTACGTGGCTCCTGGTCGGCACCGAAAGGTGTACATGGATGCTGCCAGAGGGGTACTACGCTACTTGTGCAATACATCGGGCATGGGGCTCGTGCTTGGAGGACGGGGTGACGTTGTCCTCACTGGTCACTCGGACGCCTCTTGGGTTGACGACCAGGCTACGCAGCGGTCGTCACAGGGTTACACCTTCAGCCTTGGTTCTGGTTCAGTTTCCTGGCGTTCTACACGTTCGTCTTCAGTTCTCGGCTCCAGCTGTGAGGCAGAGATCTACGCCACAGCCATGGCTGCACAGGAGCTGCGCTGGCTCACCTACCTGCTGACCGACTTGGGAGAGCGGCCTCGTTCTCCTCCAGTTCTGTACGTCGACAACAAGGCCGCCATTGCCTTGTGTCAGGAGCTCAGACTAGAGCACAGAACAAAGCACATCGCTCTCCGTTACTTTTCTTGCTCGAGAGCTGCAGCATCGTGGCCAGCTTCGTCTTACCTACGTGGCCACTCGGGCCAACACTGCTGATATATTCACCAAGGCGCTTTCGGCTGGTGATCATCAGCGTTTCTGCACTTTGTTAGGCCTTGTGCCCACTCTTCCTCACTTGCTGTAGGCTTTGTTTGTACCATGATTTATATGTATTCCTGCATGCTTGTTCTTGTAGGTAGATATCACTGTACTGTTGTTGTTACATATATATTTCTGCATGTGAACTGGCCTTGTGGCCTTCTTGCTTGTGCTCAGACTGCGTGGTGACGTTGTGATCCACCCTGAGCTTGCTCTGCACTTCCTGACTGGTCTTGTGACCCTCTGTTTTCCCCCACTTTGCCTATGGGGGTGTGTCAAACATATGTATATATATATGTTATAGTTTGGGTAGGCTTAGTGGGGTACTTACTGTGGGGTACAACCCCTTGGGTTCTCACTTTGTACCAATCCCCTCGATAGTCGAAACCACTTTTTCCTCTCGTAAGATTTCAACACCGGTATGAAACGATCCAACACGAAACATACGGTAGTGAAGCAAGGCAAGCAGCACCTGGTCACCTTTCATGCTTCACATGATAGCTCAATGTCGCAATCACATGGTGCGTGGTGGGTAAGGCACTTTCGATAAGAGCTAGATTCCAGGGCGAGCTTTGAGTAGAGGTGAAGAGCCATGGAGAGATAAGAGGCATTGAAGTCTTCAAAGCGAGACACGAGTAAAGCCTCCCAGTCACCTGAATGGAAGTGAAATGATGAAGGTATGGATAAAACTCATCAGTGACTGAAATCTCGCTGAAATATCCATTACCATATTCCCCCGGATAAAAGACCTCCCCATAATAATGTTCCCGGGTCTTTCATACCGGGGGGGGGGGGGGGGGGTATATTATTCAAGATTGTTTTCCTTATACCCCCAATTGGGGTGAAATCATTATAAACCCCCCCCCCCCCCCCCCCCCCCCCCCCAACCTCAAAAGTGTTCTTTAGAGGTTAATTCATGTCAATTAAGCAAGCAGTGGCACATGGTAGGCAACAGGAGTCACAAAATACAATCAAAGCAGCCTCTCAACACCCAGCTACCTCCACTCTTCACCCACCACCTTGGAATCTTACCATTGAATATGGGCCAATGAGCATGAAGCATTCAGATGCTTCATGGATTGTGCCCGGTTTCTCGGCTCAAGACATTCGCGGGGTGTTTCCTCGTTTAAAAAACGCAAATATGCATTACAACACCCTTGCATTTCATTATAATTAAAAAAACATAGCACTTATAATAAGACCCGTTTCTTATCGGTTTTTTACTCGATAATAAGACCCCCCCCCCCCTTATTTTTGTGAAATCAATAACAGCCCCTAGGGTCTTTTATCCGGGGGAATATGGCTAGGATTGCCAGGACATGATCAGGCTGTTCGAATCTACTAAAGCCATCGCAGCAAAGTCTCGCAGCGATAATGGCGCATTTGAAATAGGAAAGGAGGAAAACTAGAGGGTACAAATTGATCACTACCATATTCAGAGTTGCTCCTTACCAAAAATAGATCATACGGTAATGATCCAGTTGAGAGATCTCAGTATCAAATATCCAACCAAAGGTTCCAGATTTTGCCAGTAGATCTGCACTGTGGATGCCCGATTGATCCTAAGGGGGTTACAGGCGCGTTCGCCTGGGGGGTTATGGGCGCACTCTGACCCGCTACTTAACAAGCCCTTTTATCCCAATGGTCTAGTGGTTGGGATTCTGACATGGTATCAGAGCGGTCTCGGGTTCGAATCCCAGTGTGTGCACCTCGGGCATCCCAGTGCGGGGGGGTGTCAGAGGTCCACTGGAGATCCCCGATTGATCCTAGGAAGGGTTACAGGCATGTTGTCCTGGGGGGTTATGGGCGCACTGACCCGCTACTTAACAAGCCCTTTTATCCCAATGGTCTAGTGGTTGGGATTCTGGCATGGTATCAGAGCGAAGGTCTCGAGTTCGAATCCCGGTGTGTGCACTTCGGGCATCCCAGTGCGGGGGGTGTCAGAGGTCCACTGGTGATCCCCGATTGATCCTAGGGGGGTTACAGGCGCGTTCGCCTGGGGGTTATGGGCGCACTCTGACCCGCTACTTAACAAGCCCTTTTACCCCAATGGTCTAGTGGTTGGGATTCTGACATGGTATCAGAGCGGTCTCGGGTTCGAATCCCAGTGTGTGCACTTTGGGCATCCCAGTGCGGGGGGGTGTCAGAGGTCCACTGGTGATCCCCGATTGATCCTAGGGGAGGGTTACAGGCTCGTTGTCCTGTGGGGTTATGGGCGCATTGACCCGCTACTTAACAAGCCATTCTATCCCAATGGTCTAGTGACTGGGATTCTGACATGGTGTCAGAAAGGTCTCGGGTTCGAATCCCGGTGTATGCACATGTAGGCCGTTGCCGCTGTGCTCAGTCCTGGGCCTCCCAGTGTGGGGGGGTGTCAGTAGATCTGCACTGTGGATGCCCGATTGATCCTAGGGGGGTTACAGGCGCGTTCGCCTGGGGGGTTATGGGCGCACTCTGACCCGCTACTTAACAAGCCCTTTTATCCCAATGGTCTAGTGGTTGGGATTCTGACAGATTTACTAGTGCTCCATTTACTAATATAATTACGATAGCTGTCTATGTGGCTCTGTTTGTGTTGTGCACCTTCTGTCTTTGGTTCTGTCTGTATGGTTCTGTTCTGTCTCTGGTTCTGTTCAACAGGTTTTGTCTGTCACATCAGGAAATGCACACTATCTGGTGCATCAATTGACTAAATAACATGCTAGTCCATAGCACTAATTGTCTACATATGCCTGAACTAAAGCTGCACCTACTGCAGTAATAGTTTCATGGTAATTATCCAATCAAAGTTCCTAATGATGATCCAGATAAATTAGTAAATCATTGTACTACTATTGTACTACCCATGCACTGTAGGTATGCATGGGGGGTTCCTCATAGCCGCCAGGAGCAAGCTCCCAACGTTACACCCAAGAACCGCGGTGAGGTGGGAACCATCGCTTGGGACCCTGTTGGGAGGGGAGACAGAACACAAAAGGATACTGGATACTGCCCAGGGGTAGGTGAAATCTATTATGTGACCCTGTTGGGGGGGGAGACAGAACACAAAAGGATACTGGATACTGCCCAGGGCAGGTGAAAAATTATTATGTGACCCTGTTGGGAGGGTAGACAGAACACAAGAGGATACTGGATACTGCCCAGGGGCAGGTGAAAATTATTATGTGACCCTGTGGGGGGGGAGACAAAACACAAAAGGATACTGGATACTGCCCAGGGGCAGGTGATAATTATTATGTGACCCTGTTGCGGGGGGAGACAGATCACAAAAGGATACTGGATACTGCCCAAGGGCAGGTGAAAATCAATCTCAAATCTGATGCTGCCTGCCTGGTCTTGCTTCCTGATTAGCTGTACAGTTTTGCTCACTGCAAAGCTTGCAGCAAAGAGCATGCAAAAGAATTTTGAGACGTCTCCCAAAACCCTGATTTTGCTCACTGCAGTTCACTGCAGCTAAGCTGCAGTGAGGAGGAAAGGAGAGTTTTGAGAGTGAGTTTTGAGACATCTCTCGAAACTCACAAGAGGAACACAAAACTGCCACCGGCAGTTCACAACTGGATTTGAGGCGCCTCAAACCAGCAAACGAGGTCTTACTCTGCTTCCCTGCAACCTGTGTTCCCTGCAAACTGCTTCACCCCCTGTTCTGCTTCGATGCAACATGGTTCCCTGCAATCTGCTTCACCAGAAAAACGAAAAAGCAACAACTATGCATCAGAACAAACAAACCAGCTAACGCACGTGCAAAACTATTAAAGCAACGACAATGCATCTGAACGAACAAACAAGCTAACGCAAAAAAGAGGAAAACCATTGGCAGCACATATTTACTCCACGTCTGTGCTTGTTCGCTCCATCGCTCCCTAAATCGAGAGCAGGAAAGGAGATCCTCACCGACAGTGGCAGGGGATTCTCCTTTGCCTCCTCTGCTCCTTTGCTCCTTCAAACTTTTGCACGCCTCCTCTCCTCAGCTGCTCCTCCTCCTCTGATGCATCTCCTCTGCTCCTCCTCCTCTGATGCATCTCTCTGCTCCTCCTCCTCTGATGCATCTCCTTCACAGCTGCTTCATCTCCCCCTCCAGTGCAGCACCACTCCCCCTCCAGTGTAGCACCACTCCCCTCCAGTGCAGCACCACTCCCCCTCCAGTGCAGCACCACTCCCCCTCCACTGCAGCACCACTCCCCTCCACTGCTGCTGCCACTGCTGGTGTCACTGCTGGCCTTCTCTTTCTGCTCGCACTGCTGCTGCCACCGGTAGTGTCACCGCATGCTCCCCTACTCCCACCGCTGGTGTCACTGGTGGCCTCTCTTCTGCTCCCACTGCTACTGCCACTACTGGTACCACTGATTGCATTCCCTTCTGCTACCACGGCTGCTGAAACCATATGTCACTGCGAGCCTCTCTTATGCTCCCACTGCTGCTGCCACCGCTGGTGCCACTGCTGGCCATGTCTTCTGCTCGCCATCCCATCACTTCACAGCACCAGCAGCAGCACGCGGGAGGCAGTAACAGCTTGCAGCTTGCTGGTGTCGATTTCACAGCCGTGCCTGTGTGCCTTCTCCGCGCCTTGCCTTCTCCACTCCATGCCTTCTCTCCTCTGTGCCTTCTCCCCTCCATGCCTTCTCCCCTCCATGCCTTCTCCCCTCCATGCCTTCTCCCCTCCATGCCTTCTCCCCTCCATGCCTTCTCCCCTCCATGCCTTCTCTCCTCCATGCCTTCTCCCCTCCATGCCTTCTCCCCTCCATGCCTTCTCCCCTCCATGCCTTCTCCCCTCCATGCCTTCTCTCCTCTGTGCCTTCTCCCCTCCATGCCTTCTTCCCTCCATGCCTTCTCCCCTCCATGCCTTCTCCCCTCCATGCCTTCTCCCCTCCATGCCTTCTCCCCTCCATGCCTTCTCCCCTCCATGCCTTCTCCCCTCCATGCCTTCTCCCCTCCATGCCTTCTCCCCTCCATGCCTTCTCCCCTCCATGCCTTCTCCCCTCCATGCCTTCTCCCCTCCATGCCTTCTCCCCTCCATGCCTTCTCCCCTCCATGCCTTCTCCCCTCCATGCCTTCTCCCCTCCATGCCTTCTCCCCTCCATGCCTTCTCCCCTCCATGCCTTCTCCCCTCCATGCCTTCTCCCCTCCATGCCTTCTCCCCTCCATGCCTTCTCCCCTCCATGCCTTCTCCCCTCCATGCCTTCTCCACTCCATGCCTTCTCCCCTCCATGCCTCTCCCCTCCATGCCTTCTCCCCTCCATGCCTTCTCCCTCCATGCCTTCTCCCCTCCATGCCTTCTCCCCTCCATGCCTTCTCCCCTCCATGCCTTCTCCCCTCCATGCCTTCTCCCCTCCATGCCTTCTCCCTCCATGCCTTCTCCCCTCCATGCCTTCTCCCCTCCATGCCTTCTCCCCTCCATGCCTTCTCCCTCCATGCCTTCTCCCCTCCATGCCTTCTCCCCTCCATGCCTTCTCCCCTCCATGCCTTCTCCCCTCATGCCTTCTCCCCTCCATGCCTTCTCCCCTCCATGCCTTCTCCCCTCCATGCCTTCTCCCCTCCATGCCTTCTCCCCTCCATGCCTTCTCCCCTCCATGCCTTCTCCCCTCCATGCCTTCTCCCCTCCATGCCTTCTCCCCTCCATGCCTTCTCCCCTCCATGCCTTCTCCCCTCCATGCCTTCTCCCCTCCATGCCTTCTCCCCTCCATGCCTTCTCCCCTCCATGCCTTCTCCCCTCCATGCCTTCTCCCCTCCATGCCTCTCCCCTCCATGCCTTCTCCCCTCCATGCCTTCTCCCCTCCTGCCTTCTCCCCTCCATGCCTTCTCCCCTCCATGCCTTCTCCCCTCCATGCCTTCTCCCCTCCATGCCTTCTCCCCTCCATGCCTTCTCCCCTCCATGCCTTCTCCCCTCCATGCCTTCTCCCCTCCATGCCTTCTCCCCTCCATGCCTTCTCCCCTCCATGCCTTCTCCCCTCCATGCCTTCTCCCCTCCATGCCTTCTCCCTCCATGCCTTCTCCCCTCCCTGCCTTCTCCCCTCCATGCCTTCTCCCCTCCATGCCTTCTCCCCTCCATGCCTTCTCCCCTCCATGCCTTCTCCCCTCCATGCCTTCTCCCCTCCATGCCTTCTCCCCTCCATGCCTTCTCCCCTCCATGCCTTCTCCCCTCCATGCCTTCTCCCCTCCATGCCTTCTCCCCTCCATGCCTTCTCCCCTCCATGCCTTCTCCCCTCCATGCCTTCTCCCCTCCATGCCTTCTCCCCTCCATGCCTTCTCCCCTCCATGCCTTCTCCCCTCCATGCCTTCTCCCCTCCATGCCTTCCCCCTCCATGCCTTCTCCCCTCCATGCCTTCTCCCCTCCATGCCTTCTCCCCTCCATGCCTTCTCCCCTCCATGCCTTCTCCCCTCCATGCCTTCTCCCCTCCATGCCTTCTCCCCTCCATGCCTTCTCCCCTCCATGCCTTCTCCCCTCCATGCCTTCTCCCCTCCATGCCTTCTCCCCTCCATGCCTTCTCCCCTCCATGCCTTCTCCCCTCCATGCCTTCTCCCCTCCATGCCTTCTCCACTCCATGCCTTCTCCCCTCCATGCCTTCTCCCCTCCATGCCTTCTCCCCTCCCTGCCTTCTCCCCTCCATGCCTTCTCCCCTCCATGCCTTCTCCCCTCCATGCCTTCTCCCCTCCATGCCTTCTCCCCTCCATGCTTCTCCCCTCCATGCCTTCTCCCCTCCATGCCTTCTCCCCTCCATGCCTTCTCCCCTCCATGCCTTCTCCCCTCCATGCCTTCTCCCCTCCATGCCTTCTCCCTCCATGCCTTCTCCCCTCCATGCCTTCTCCCCTCCATGCCTTCTCCCCTCCCTGCCTTCTCCCCTCCATGCCTTCTCCCCTCCATGCCTTCTCCCCTCCATGCCTTCTCCCCTCCATGCCTTCTCCCCTCCATGCCTTCTCCCCTCCATGCCTTCTCCCCTCCATGCCTTCTCCCCTCCATGCCTTCTCCCCTCCATGCCTTCTCCCCTCCATGCCTTCTCCCCTCCATGCCTTCCCCCCCTCCATGCCTTCTCCCCTCCATGCCTTCTCCCCTCCATGCCTTCTCCCCTCCATGCCTTCTCCCCTCCATGCCTCTCCCCTCCATGCTTCTCCCCTCCATGCCTTCCCCTCCATGCCTTCTCCCCTCCATGCCTTCTCCCCTCCATGCCTTCTCCCCTCCCTGCCTTCTCCCCTCCCTGCCTTCCCCTCCTGCCTTCTCCCCTCCATGCCTTCTCCCCTCCATGCCTTCTCCCCTCCATGCCTTCTCCCCTCCATGCCTTCTCCCCTCCATGCCTTCTCCCCTCCATGCCTTCTCCCCTCCATGCCTTCTCCCCTCCATGCCTTCTCCCCTCCATGCCTTCTCCCCTCCATGCCTTCTCCCCTCCATGCCTTCTCCCCTCCATGCCTTCTCCCCTCCATGCCTTCTCCCCTCCATGCCTTCTCCCCTCCATGCCTTCTCCCCTCCATGCCTTCTCCCCTCCCTGCCTTCTCCCCTCCATGCCTTCTCCCCTCCATGCCTCTTCCCCTCCATGCCTTCTCCCCTCCATGCCTTCTCCCCTCCCTGCCTTCTCCCCTCCCATGCCTTCTCCCCTCCATGCCTTCTCCCCTCCATGCCTTCTCCCCTCCATGCCTTCTCCCCTCCATGCCTTCTCCCCTCCATGCCTTCTCCCCTCCATGCCTTCTCCCCTCCATGCCTTCTCCCCTCCCTGCCTTCTCCCCTCCCCCCATGCCTTCTCCCCTCCATGCCTTCTCCCCTCCATGCCTTCTCCCCTCCATGCCTTCTCCCCTCCATGCCTTCTCCCCTCCATGCCTTCTCCCCTCCATGCCTTCTCCCCTCCATGCCTTCTCCCCTCCATGCCTTCTCCCCTCCATGCCTTCTCCCCTCCATGCCTTCTCCCCTCCATGCCTTCTCCCCTCCATGCCTTCTCCCCTCCATGCCTTCTCCCCTCCATGCCTTCTCCCCTCCCTGCCTTCTCCCCTCCATGCCTTCTCCCCTCCATGCCTTCTCCCCTCCATGCCTTCTCCCCTCCATGCCTTCTCCCCTCCCTGCCTTCTCCCCTCCATGCCTTCTCCCCTCCCTGCCTTCTCCCCTCCATGCCTTCTCCCCTCCATGCCTTCTCCCCTCCCTGCCTTCTCCCCTCCCTGCCTTCTCCCCTCCATGCCTTCTCCCCTCCATGCCTTCTCCCCTCCATGCCTTCTCCCCTCCATGCCTTCTCCCCTCCATGCCTTCTCCCCTCCCTGCCTTCTCCCCTCCATGCCTTCTCCCCTCCATGCCTTCTCCCCTCCATGCCTTCTCCCCTCCATGCCTTCTCCCCTCCATGCCTTCTCCCCTCCATGCCTTCTCCCTCTCCATGCCTTCTCCCCTCCATGCCTTCTCCCCTCCATGCCTTCTCCCCTCCATGCCTTCTCCCCTCCCTGCCTTCTCCCCTCCATGCCTTCTCCCCTCCATGCCTTCTCCCCTCCATGCCTTCTCCCCTCCATGCCTTCTCCCCTCCCTGCCTTCTCCCCTCCATGCCTTCTCCCCTCCCTGCCTTCTCCCCTCCATGCCTTCTCCCCTCCATGCCTTCTCCCCTCCCTGCCTTCTCCCCTCCATGCCTTCTCCCCTCCCTGCCTTCTCCCCTCCATGCCTTCTCCCCTCCATGCCTTCTCCCCTCCATGCCTTCTCCCCTCCATGCCTTCTCCCCTCCATGCCTTCTCCCCTCCATGCCTTCTCCCCTCCCTGCCTTCTCCCCTCCATGCCTTCTCCCCTCCCTGCCTTCTCCCCTCCATGCCTTCTCCCCTCCATGCCTCTCCCCTCCATGCCTTCTCCCCTCCATGCCTTCTCCCCTCCATGCCTTCTCCCCTCCATGCCTTCTCCCCTCCATGCCTTCTCCCCTCCCTGCCTTCTCCCCTCCATGCCTTCTCCCCTCCCTGCCTTCTCCCCTCCATGCCTTCTCCCCTCCATGCCTTCTCCCCTCCATGCCTTCTCCCCTCCATGCCTTCTCCCCTCCATGCCTTCTCCCCTCCCTGCCTTCTCCCCTCCATGCCTTCTCCCCTCCATGCCTTCTCCCCTCCCTGCCTTCTCCCCTCCATGCCTTCTCCCCTCCATGCCTTCTCCCCTCCATGCCTTCTCCCCTCCCTGCCTTCTCCCCTCCATGCCTTCTCCCCTCCATGCCTTCTCCCCTCCATGCCTTCTCCCCTCCATGCCTTCTCCCCTCCCTGCCTTCTCCCCTCCATGCCTTCTCCCCTCCCTGCCTTCTCCCCTCCATGCCTTCTCCCCTCCATGCCTTCTCCCCTCCATGCCTTCTCCCCTCCATGCCTTCTCCCCTCCATGCCTTCTCCCCTCCATGCCTTCTCCCCTCCATGCCTTCTCCCCTCCCTGCCTTCTCCCCTCCATGCCTCTCCCCTCCCTGCCTTCTCCCCTCCATGCCTTCTCCCCTCCATGCCTTCTCCCTCCATGCCTTCTCCCCTCCATGCCTTCTCCCCTCCATGCCTTCTCCCCTCCCTGCCTCCCCTCCATGCCTTCTCCCCTCCATGCCTTCTCCCCTCCATGCCTTCTCCCCTCCATGCCTTCTCCCCTCCCTGCTTCTCCCCTCCATGCCTTCTCCCCTCCATGCCTTCTCCCCTCCATGCCTTCTCCCCTCCCTGCCTTCTCCCCTCCATGCCTTCTCCCCTCCATGCCTTCTCCCCTCCATGCCTTCTCCCCTCCATGCCTTCTCCCCTCCCTGCCTTCTCCCCTCCATGCCTTCTCCCCTCCCTGCCTTCTCCCCTCCATGCCTTCTCCCCTCCATGCCTTCTCCCCTCCATGCCTTCTCCCCTCCATGCCTTCTCCCCTCCATGCCTTCTCCCCTCCATGCCTTCTCCCCTCCATGCCTTCTCCCCTCCCTGCCTTCTCCCCTCCATGCCTTCTCCCCTCCCTGCCTTCTCCCCTCCATGCCTTCTCCCCTCCATGCCTTCTCCCCTCCATGCCTTCTCCCCTCCATGCCTTCTCCCCTCCATGCCTTCTCCCCTCCCTGCCTTCTCCCTCCATGCCTTCTCCCCTCCATGCCTTCCCCTCCATGCCTTCTCCCCTCCATGCCTTCTCCCCTCCATGCCTTCTCCCCTCCATGCCTTCTCCCCTCCCTGCCTTCTCCCCTCCATGCCTTCTCCCCTCCATGCCTTCTCCCCTCCATGCCTTCTCCCCTCCATGCCTTCTCCCCTCCATGCCTTCTCCCCTCCCTGCCTTCTCTCCTCCATGCCTTCTCCCCTCCATGCCTTCTCCCCTCCATGCCTTCTCCCCTCCATGCCTTCTCCCCTCCATGCCTTCTCCCCTCCATGCCTTCTCCCCTCCATGCCTTCTCCCCTCCATGCCTTCTCCCCTCCATGCCTTCTCCCCTCCATGCCTTCTCCCCTCCATGCCTTCTCCCCTCCATGCCTTCTCCCCTCCATGCCTTCTCCCCTCCATTCCTTCTCTTGTCTGTGGCTTCTCTCCTCCATGCGGCCAGCAGCGTTGGGGGGAATCACAGCTGTGTGGTTCTCTGCTCCTCTGCTCCTTTGGCCTTTCCCCCTCCGTGTCTTTTCCTCCGTGCTCTCTTCTCCATCATCTCCTTTGCCTCTCCTTCCTCTCCTCTGCTGCTGTGAAATGGGAAGAGGCAGGCACAGGGCTGATGAGTGCATAATCTCACAGAAAGGACATAATCTCACATGACAAGAAGGAAAGGACTTTGAGCATGCATAAGGCAAGAAGGAAAGGACTTGCGAAACGAATAAGGCAGCAACCATGCATGTCTGAACGAACAGAACAGATAAATCAAGAAAGAGGATCACATATTTACTCCACCACTGTGCTTCTTCGCTCCATCGCTACTTTGCTCCTCGTCTCCTCTTCTGCTGCTCCTCGGCTGAGCCAACTCCTTTGCTTCTCCACCTCCTCTGCTCCACCTATGCTCCATCTCCTCCTCCTCGGATGCTTCTCCTCTGCTCCTCCTCCTCTGATGCATCTCCTCTGCTCCTCCTCCTCTGATGCATCTCCTCTGCTCCTCCTCCTCTGATGCATCGCCTCTGCTCCTCCTCCCCTGATGCATCTCCTCTGCTCCTCTCCTCTGATGCAGCTCATGGGTGGGAGGTAGGTAGAAGCGAGGGAGATAGCAGCTGGCCTTCTCTTCTGCTCCCAGCAGCTGCCTAGTCGTCTCCTCTGCTCAACTGCAGTAGCACGCGGCAGTGAGGCAGCATCATCTGCTCCCACTGCTGCTGCCCACCGCTGGTGTCACCAATGGCCTTCTCTTCTGCTGCTGCCTCTCCTTTTGTTGCTGGTCATCTCCTTTGCTCCTCCACTCCACTTCACCTCTCCTCCGATCACATCACACCAGCAGCAGCAGCACACTGGAGGGAGGTAGTAGTGAGGGAGGTAGCACCTGTCACTGCCAACACAGCAGCACCTCTCCACCTCCAACTCAGCTGTTTCGTAGCCCCAGCAGCAGCACAAGGGAGGGAGGTAGGAGCGAGGGAGGTAGCACCTGACGCTGCTGCAGTTTTCTGGTATTGCTGGTGGTCCCAATGCTGCCGCTGCTGCTGCCAACACAGCAGCACCTCTCCACCTCCAACGGAGCAGTTTCGTAGCCCCAGCAGCAGCACAAGGGAGAGAGGTAGGAGCGCGGGAGGTAGCACCTGTCGCTGCTGCAGTTGTCTGGTATTGCTGGTGGTCCCACTGCTGCTACTGCTGCTGCCAACACAGCAGCACCTCTCCACCTCCAATGCAGCAGTTTCGTAGCCCCAGCAGCAGCACAGGGGAGAGGAGGAGGGAGCGGGAGGTAGCGGTCGCCATCTTGGTAGCACCAGCTACAGCACAAGGCAGCAGCAGCAGGTAGCAACAGCTCCACCTTGCTCCTGTCAATACTGGCGCCTTCCCCCCTCCATAAGGCCAGCAGTGGTGGGGGCCAGTGCAGCTCTGCTCTCCTCTGCTCCTCCTCCTCTGACGCATCTCCTCTGCTCCTCCTCGTCTGATGCTCCGTCCCCAAAGGTGCATCTCCTGTGGGATGGGAAGGAAGGAAAAGCTAATGAGCACCCAGCGATTGCACCCGGAGCTAAAAACTGATTCGAAGTCAAAGCCAAGCGAACAGCGCAACAACCAAAGGATCAAGAAAACGAAGGCAGGAAAGAAGATGCTCACCGGCAGGAATTCTCCTTAGCGCCTCCTCTCCTCCGCGCCTCCTCTCGTCCGTGCCTCCTCTCCTCCGCGCCTCCTCTCCTCTCTGCGCCTCCTCTGCTCCGCGCCTCCTCTCCTCCACGCCTCCTCTGCTCCGCGCCTCCTCTCCTCTCCTCCACGCCTCCTCTCCTCTCCTCTGCTCCGCGCCTCCTCTCCCCCACGCCTCCTCTCCTCCGCGCTTCCTCTCCTCTCCGCCGCGCCTCCTCCTCCTCCGCGCCTCCTCTCCTCCACGCCTCCTCTCCTCCAAGCCTCCTCTCCTCCACGCCTCCTCTCCTCCACGCCTCCTCTGCTCCACCGCGATCGAGTGCTCCGATGCTCCACTTCTCCCTTCTGCTAAATAAGACAAACACGGACCATTAGTGGTAGTGGAGAACAAGTAAACCAAATGGACGAGCACTTACCGAGGGGGCTGGAGGCGTCTTGAAGTCTCGCGGCTGTCTGAATCGGGAAGCAACAACGACATCAGCGCACGTGGAAAACAGAAAGCAGAAACTTGGAGAGCACTTACCGAGGGGGCTGGAGGCGTCTTGAAGTCTCGCGGCTGTCTGAATCGGGAAGCAACAACGACATCAGCGCACGTGGAAAACAGAAAGCAGAAACTTGGAGAGCACTTACCGAGGGGGCTGGAGGCGTCTTGAAGTCTCGCGGCTGTCTGAATCGGGAAGCAACAACGACATCAGCGCACGTGGAAAACAGAAAGCAGAAACTTGGAGAGCACTTACCGAGGGGGCTGGAGGCGTCTTGAAGTCTCGCGGCTGTCTGAATCGGGAAGCAACAACGACATCAGCGCACGTGGAAAACAGAAAGCAGGAACTTGGAGAGCACTTACCGAGGGGGCTGGAGGCGTCTTGAAGTCTCGCGGCTGTCTGAATCGGGAAGCAACAACGACATCAGCGCACGTGGAAAACAGAAAGCAGAAACTTGGAGAGCACTTACCGAGGGGGCTGGAGGCGTCTTGAAGTCTCGCGGCTGTCTGAATCGGGAAGCAACAACGACATCAGCGCACGTGGAAAACAGAAAGCAGAAACTTGGAGAGCACTTACCGAGGGGGCTGGAGGCGTCTTGAAGTCTCGCGGCTGTCTGAATCGGGGGAAGCAACAACGACATCAGCGCACGTGGAAAACAGAAAGCAGAAACTTGGAGAGAACTTACCGAGGGGGCTGGAGGCGTCTTGAAGTCTCGCGGCTGTCTGAATCGGGAAGCAACAACGACATCAGCGCACGTGGAAAACAGAAAGCAGAAACTTGGAGAGCACTTACCGAGGGGGCTGGAGGCGTCTTGAAGTCTCGCGGCTGTCTGAATCGGGAAGCAACAACGACATCAGCGCACGTGGAAAACAGAAAGCAGAAACTTGGAGAGCACTTACCGAGGGGGCTGGAGGCGTCTTGAAGTCTCGCGGCTGTCTGAATCGGGAAGCAACAACGACATCAGCGCACGTGGAAAACAGAAAGCAGAAACTTGGAGAGCACTTACCGAGGGGGCTGGAGGCGTCTTGAAGTCTCGCGGCTGTCTGAATCGGGAAGCAACAACGACATCAGCGCACGTGGAAAACAGAAAGCAGAAACTTGGAGAGCACTTACCGAGGGGGCTGGAGGCGTCTTGAAGTCTCGCGGCTGTCTGAATCGGGAAGCAACAACGACATCAGCGCACGTGGAAAACAGAAAGCAGAAACTTGGAGAGCACTTACCGAGGGGGCTGGAGGCGTCTTGAAGTCTCGCGGCTGTCTGAATCGGGAGAAGCAACAACGACATCAGCGCACGTGGAAAACAGAAAGCAGAAACTTGGAGAGCACTTACCGAGGGGGCTGGAGGCGTCTTGAAGTCTCGCGGCTGTCTGAATCGGGAAGCAACAACGACATCAGCGCACGTGGAAAACAGAAAGCAGAAACTTGGAGAGCACTTACCGAGGGGGCTGGAGGCGTCTTGAAGTCTCGCGGCTGTCTGAATCGGGAAGCAACAACGACATCAGCGCACGTGGAAAACAGAAAGCAGAAACTTGGAGAGCACTTACCGAGGGGGCTGGAGGCGTCTTGAAGTCTCGCGGCTGTCTGAATCGGGAAGCAACAACGACATCAGCGCACGTGGAAAACAGAAAGCAGAAACTTGGAGAGAACTTACCGAGGGGGCTGGAGGCGTCTTGAAGTCTCGCGGCTGTCTGAATCGGGAAGCAACAACGACATCAGCGCACGTGGAAAACAGAAAGCAGAAACTTGGAGAGCACTTACCGAGGGGGCTGGAGGCGTCTTGAAGTCTCGCGGCTGTCTGAATCGGGGGGAAGCAACAACGACATCAGCGCACGTGGAAAACAGAAAGCAGAAACTTGGAGAGCACTTACGAGGGGGCTGGAGGCGTCTTGAAGTCTCGCGGCTGTCTGAATCGGGAAGCAACAACGACATCAGCGCACGTGGAAAACAGAAAGCAGAAACTTGGAGAGCACTTACCGAGGGGGCTGGAGGCGTCTTGAAGTCTCGCGGCTGTCTGAATCGGGAAGCAACAACGACATCAGCGCACGTGGAAAACAGAAAGCAGAAACTTGGAGAGCACTTACCGAGGGGGCTGGAGGCGTCTTGAAGTCTCGCGGCTGTCTGAATCGGGAAGCAAGCAACAACGACATCAGCGCACGTGGAAAACAGAAAGCAGAAACTTGGAGAGAGCACTACCGAGGGGGCTGGAGGCGTCTTGATGTCTTCGTGACGGCTTAGACAAGAAGAAGACACACATAACAACATTAGGCATGAGACAACACAAGAAAGCAAACAAGACTGCAGCTTACAACGGGTCCTAGCTGCTGCGTCCCCGTGTTGCTCCCGCCTTGGTGTTGCCCCTTAATGCTTGCTGTACCTAGAAGAGGGGCGGCACATAAATTATATCTTGAAGGCGCCTCACTTGAAGGCGCCGCTCCACCTCCCGCTGCTCCTTGTGTGTTGATTCTTTGCCCCCCAGGGGGTCAATGCGCCTTACTTGAAGGCGCCGCTCCACCTCCCGCTGCTCCCTCTTGTGTTGATCCTTTGCCCCCCAGGGGGTCAAAGCGCCTCACTTGAAGGCGCCGCTCCACCTCCCGCTGCTCTCCTGTGTGTTGATCATTTGCCCCCCAGGGGGTCAAAGCGCCTCACTTGAAGGCGCCGCTCCACCTCCCGCTGCTCCTCTTGTGTTGATCCTTTGCCCCCCAGGGGGTCAAAGCGCCTCACTTGAAGGCGCCACTCCACCTCCCGCTGCTCCTCTTGTGTTGATCCTTTGCCCCCAGGGGGTCAAAGCGCCTCACTGCCGGCCCTCCTCCCGCTGCTCAACAGGAGAAAAAAACAACCACCACAGCCCACAACAAGTGTGAGTTTTGAGACGTTTTGCTCTCAAAACCCAAGTTTTGCTCACTGCAGAAAATCTGCAGTGAGGAAGGAGGGGGTGTGAGTTTTGAGACGACTCTCAAAACTCACCACTGCTAGCCTCCCTGGTAGCATCTGCTCCCACTGCTAGCCTCCCTGCTAGCATCTGCTCCCATTGCTAGCCTCCCTGCTAGCATCTGCACCCACTGCTAGCCTCCTTGCTAGCATCTGCTCCCACTGCTAGCCTCCCTGCTAGCATCTGCTCCCACTGCTAGCCTCCCTGCTAGCATCTGCTCCCACTGCTAGCCTCCCTGCTAGCATCTGCTCCCACTGCTAGCCTTCCCTGCTAACTTCTGCTCCCACTGCTAGCCTTCGCTGCTAGCATCTGCCACCACTGCTAGCCCTACTGCTGCCACCGCTGCTCCCACTGCTGCTGCCACCGCTGGTGTCACTGCTGGTCTTCTCCTCTGCTGCCAGCCACTGCTGCTGACAGCTGTAGCGTCATTGCGGGCCTCTCTCCTTCTCCCATGGCTCCACCACTGGTGTCACTGCTGGTCTTCTCTCTTCTGCCAGCCACTGCTGCTGTCAGCTGTAGTGTCATTGCGGGCCTCTCTCCTTCTCCTACCGCTGCTGCCACCGCTGGTGTCACTGCTGGTCTTCTCTTCTGCTGCCAGCCACTGCTGCTGTATGCTGTAGTGTCATTGCGGGCCTCTCTCCTTCTCCAACCGCTGCTGCCACCGCTGGTGTCACTGCTGGTCTTCTCTTCTGCTGCCAGCCACTGCTGCTGTCAGCTGTAATGTCTTTGCGGGCCTCTCTCCTTCTCCCACCGCTGCTGCCTCCGCTGGTGTCACTGCTGGTCTTCTCTTCTGCTGCCAGCCACTGCTGCTGTCAGCTGTAGTGTCATTGCGGGCCTCTCTCCTTCTCCTACCGCTGCTGCCACCGCTGGTGTCACTGCTGCTGGTCTTCTCTTCTGCTGCCAGCCACTGCTGCTGTCAGCTGTAGTGTCATTGCGGGCCTCTCTCCTTCTCCCACCGCTGCTGCCACCGCTGGTGTCACTGCTGGTCTTCTCTTCTGCTGCCAGCCACTGCTGCTGTCAGCTGTAGTGTCATTGCGGACCTCTCTCCTTCTCCAACCACTGCTGCCACCGCTGGTGTCACTGCTGGTCTTCTCTTCTGCTGCCAGCCACTGCTGCTGTCAGCTGTAGTGTCATTGCGGACCTCTATCCTTCTCCAACCGCTGCTGCCACCGCTGGTGTCACTGCTGGTCTTTTATTCTGCTGCCAGCCACTGCTGCTGTCAGCTGTAGTGTCATTGCGGACCTCTATCCTTCTCCAACCGCTGCTGCCACCGCTGGTATCACTGCTGGTCTTGTCTTCTGCTGCCAGCCACTGCTGCTGCCAGCTGTACTGTCATTGCGGACCTCTCTCCTTCTCCCACCGCTGCTGCCACCGCTGGTGTCACTGATGGTCTTCTCTTCTGCTGCCAGCCACTGCTGCTGTCAGCTGTAGTGTCATTGCGGGCCTCTCTCCTTCTCTCCTCGTCTCCTAGCCTCGTGCTGCTTTGCCTTAGCAGAAGTCACGACACACGGCAGTCACAGCAGGAGGTGAGATGCCCATGCTTCCAGCAAGTGAGAAACCACCTTTCCTTGCCTCCTTGCCACCGTGCCTCCTCCTCCCTCTCCTCCTTCTCGTGCGTCATCCCAGCACTCGCCTCTTCACTCGCCACGCTGCTTGCACTGCTCCTCCATGCTCGCTGCTGCTGCCGGCCTGTGGGTGTGCTGGCAGAGGGATGGCAGGATGAGGGATGCTGGCAGGAGGAGAGGAGAAGAGGGAAACAAGTGGACGGAGCAGACACAGGAGGTGAGTGAGAGGGAAGGCGATTAGCACGGCGTACGCAAGTGACAGACCGGAAAAAACGGCATGCATGCAAGCAAGGAAATATGGAAGGATGCAAGCAGTGAGTGTGTGAGTGCAAGCAAGCAGTGCAAGGCACGAGTGCGAGCGAGTGAGTGGTGCGAACTGAGTGAGATAGCTTAGCCGGATGGAAGAGGGTCGAAGGAGCATGCAGGAGTGCTCCCTTGTGTGCGCTACCCTTGCACTCCCCTGCAGGCGCGCTCCCATTGCGTGCGCTCCCCTTGCCTCCTTGCTCTTGGACTGCCATAGCGCCATGGACTGCCATAGCGCCATGGACTGCCATAGATTAACGCCCTGCACAGTGACCAGAGAGCCGCAATCGCACAGGGAAGATTTATCCGTAAACGAATGCAATGAGGAAAAAGACATCGGAAAAGCGACAAAGAAATCGAATGCCTTGAAAACACTGAAGTGAGTGGAAAACGCGAATGAGGAGGAAGATGGGAGGGCGAGGAGAACAAAGGAAGAGCTCCAGTTACTTACTTTCTTCTCAAGTCGCCACTTCTCCAGTTGCTGCTTTTCCACTCGCCGCTTACCCAACACAGCAGCACCGCTCCAACACAGCAGCACCGCCTCCAACACAGCAGCACCGCCTCCAAACAGCAGCACCACTCCAACATAGCAGCACCACTCCAACAAAGCAGCACCGCCTCCGACACAGCAGCACCGCCTCCAAACAGCAGCACCACTCCAACACAGCAGCACCACTCCAACACAGCAGCACCGCTCCAACACAGCAGCACCGCCTCCAACACAGCAGCACCGCCTCCAACACAGCAGCAGCACCATTCCGCCTCCAACACAGCAGCAACGCCATGCTTCCATGGACGCAGCAGCACCGCGCCATCACCAACGCCTGTCAGCCATCTCCTCTCGCCCGCACCAACGCAGCAGTCAGCATCTCCTCTCGCCCGCACCAACGCAGCAGTCAGCATCACCTCTTGCATGCTCTTCTCCCGCGGCTGCACGGACGCAGCAGCACCGCTCCAGCTCTTGGCGAGAGAGTAGCTCCAACGCAGACCAGGAAACTAGCTCCCGCTCCTGCACGGACGGAGACAGTTCAAATCACAACGAGTGAGTGAGATACAGACGCCATGATATATACGCCAGATTGAACGCAAACGAAACGCGAACGCCAAAAATAGCCACAAAACGTTTACCCTACAGATAGCACGTTGCCTGATACCTCCTCCGTAGTAGCTGCGCGAAAACTCACCGGCGAAGCTCCTCCGTAGTAGCTGCGCGAACGTCGACGAATTCGCGTCCATGAAAACGGCCCCTTCGATAACGTCGACGTATTCACATCTGCTGAATTCACAAGATCCAGGGGACGTCGGAGCGCGTCCCGCACGGTCGTCGCACGGTCGTCTCACGGTGTTGCATCACGACGAAGCTCCTTCGCGAGCTACCCCGCCGTCGTGAGTGTCGACGTGTGGACGAGCGGATCCGCCTGTTGCAAAGGACTCTCCTCTACTTTGCAGTAACTGGGATTTGTACTAATCACTAGAGCTCTGTCTTAGCTTTCCAACGAGCCGTCAATTGCGTCGATCGCCTAAGTATCGAGCGAGTTATGGCCTCTAACGTGAAAGCTATGCTCTAGGTTGAAGGATACGATGCTCTCTGGAATTTGTGTCGAGTTGAACCGTGTATAAGAAACTCTAATTTTCAGTATGAAACATGCAAACAGGCGAGCATATTTATAGCCACTCAGTACATCGAGTCACGCATGTAACATCTAGTCCCTACGAGATGTGTCGCGAATATTCGTGTAACATTTCAAACGGGGTGAAATTCGGTACTCAAATTTCACCGAATGCTCCTTCAATCTCGAATGTTCCTGATGCTGCCATGTGGACCGAATTGGTGGAGTCTTCCGAAGTCAAACTTCAACCTCACGCAAACCTGCAGCTCACTCGAAGGTGAGCACCAAAAACAACACCGCTTGGTGGTTTGGGGCAAAACCGCCCCACGCAACCTCCAACACTCCCCCTTGCACCAAAGCCACTAGGTGCTCAAGCCAACACGCTCACAGCATGCACAGAACGAGTCCTTAGGGAGTGGTTTGGTGAGGAAATCCGCCGGTTGAGCTTTGTGCTCACATAAGTGAGTTTGACCTCACCCTTCTCAACCACCTCACGAATGAAGTGATGCTTCACTTCGATATGCTTGGTTCGCCCGTGAAGGAAGGCGTGTGAGAGAGGCTTATGGCGGCTTGGTTGTCACAAAAGAGAGGAGTTGGGTTCGGTGAGGATGCCCAAGCTCCGCAGAAGACGCCGTAACCATATGCCTCCATGGCACCTTGAGTGGCCATATACTCCGCTTCCGTTGAGCTT
>CANJKZ010000982.1:0-69938 GCA_947471745.1 Closterium sp. Naga37s-1
CATGGCAGCGGCAGCATCAGAATATGTTGGCGAGCATGGGCAGGGTACGAAGCTTGTGCTTTCTGGGACCGTAGCTTGCCTGTGCTTTGTGCTCGTGCTAACGGGCTTGTTTTGCTTCTCATCTGGCCCCCTTTGTTTGCTTCTCATCTGCATCCTGAAGCTCACGGTCATGTACCAATCCAGATGCTTGTGTGCCTCAACCCACCACTGCAAAGAAACAGAAAAAAACGCACACACACATGTCAGGGGCCAGGCCAGGGCTGTCCAGTATCCAAGGTGACTTTTGAGTCGACTCAAAAGTCACCTCAACTCACCACTGCAAAGAAACAGAAAAAACGCACACACACACATACACATGTCAGGGCTGTCCAGTCTCCACACCACTCTCGTCTTGGCTGTGGTATTGTGTGGAGCTCATGTTTTCTATCTCATTTGCCGTCTATATCTTGCCGATTCACTCGATTTCTGCCGCTACTCAGCCTCTTTTCCCCGTTTCTTCTCCTTTCACATTCGGGCTTTCTGTTATATTGTTTCCTCCTAACTCACCCTTTTCCCTCTACGTCCATCCTCCATAGTGCAGGTTTCACCAGCAGCAGTTCGTTCTCGCGTATCTGTCAGCAATGCCTGGTATGTTCCACCCTTACTTTGGAGTTTGGGTTTTGGCTTGTTCGAACAGCAGCAACAGGGGCAGCAGCAGCAGGTGATGGCAAAGCGAAGTGGTTTTATGCTCCCTGTGCTCTTCCCCCAGAGGTGACTTTTGAGTCGACTCAAAAGTCAGCAGGGAATGGCAAAGCGAGTGGTTTTTATGCTCCCTGTGCTGTGCCCCCAGAGCTTCAGCAATGCCTGGTTATGTTCCACCCTTACTTTGGAGTTTGGGGTTTTGGCTTGTTCGAACAGCAGCAACAGGGGCAGCAGCAGCAGGTGATGGCAAAGCGAGTGGTTTTATGCTCCCTGTGCTCTTCCCCCAGAGGTGACTTTTGAGTCGACTCAAAAGTCAGCAGGAATGGCAAAGCGGAGTGGTTTTATGCCTCCCTGTGCTGTGCCCCCCAGAGCTTCAGCAATGCCTGGTATGTTCCACCCTTACTTTGGAGTTTGGGGTTTTTGGCTTGTTCGAACAGCAACAACAGGGGCTAGCAGCAGCAGGTGATGGCAAAGCGAGTGGTTTTATGCTCCCTGTGCTGTGCCCCCAGAGCTTCAGCAATGCCTGGTATGTTCCACCCTTACTTTGGAGTTTGGGGGTTTTGGCTTGTTCGAACAGCAGCAACAGGCGGCAGCAGCAGCAGGTGATGGCAAAGCGAGTGGTTTTATGCTCCCTGTGCTGTGCCCCCAGAGCTTCAGCAATGCCTGGTATGTTCCACCCCTTACTTTGGAGTTTGGGGTTTGGCTTGTTCGAACAGCAGCAACAGGGGCAAGCAGCAGCAGGTGATGGCAAAAGCGAGTGGTTTTATGCTCCCTGTGCCTGTGCCCCAGAGCTTCAGCAATGCCTGGTATGTTCCACCCTTACTTTGGAGTTTGGGGTTTTGGCTTGTTCGAACAGCAGCAACAGGGGCAGCAGCAGCAGGTGATGGCAAAGCGAGTGGTTTTATGCTCCCTGTGCTCTTCCCCAGAGGTGACTTTTGAGTCGACTCAAAAGTCAGCAGGGAATGGCAAAGCGAGTGGTTTTATGCTCCCTGTGCTGTGCCCCCAGAGCTTCAGCAATGCCTGGTATGTTCCACCCTTACTTTGGAGTTTGGGGTTTTGGCTTGTTCGAACAGGCAAGCAACAGGGGCAGCAGCAGCAGGTGATGGCAAAGCGAGTGGTTTTATGCTCCCTGTGCTCTTCCCCCAGAGGTGACTTTTGAGTCGACTCAAAAGTCAGCAGGGAATGGCAAAGCGAGTGGTTTTTATGCTCCCTGTGCTGTGCCCCCAGAGCTTCAGCAATGCCTGGTATGTTCCACCCTTACTTTGGAGTTTGGGGTTTTTGGCTTGTTCGAACAGCAGCAACAGGGGCAGCAGCAGCAGGTGATGGCAAAGCGAGTGGTTTTATGCTCCCTGTGCTCTTTCCCCCAGAGGTGACTTTTAAGTCGACTCAAAAGTCAGCAGGGAATGGCAAAGCGACGTGGGTTTTATGCTCCCTGTGCTGTGCCCCCAGAGCTTCAGCAATGCCTGGTATGTTCCACCCTTACTTTGGAGTTTGGGGTTTTGGCTTGTTTCGAACAGCAGCAACAGGGGGCAGCAGCAGCAGGTGATGGCAAAGCGAGTGGTTTTATGCTCCCTGTGCTCTTCCCCCAGAGGTGACTTTTGAGTCGACTCAAAAGTCAGCAGGGAATGGCAAAGCGAGTAGGTTTTATGCTCCCTGTGCTGTGCCCCCAGAGCTTCAGCAATGCCCTGGTATGTTCCACCCTTACTTTGGAGTTTTGGGGTTTTGGCTTGTTTCGAACAGCAGCAACAGGGGCAGCAGCAGCAGGTGATGGCAAAGCGAGTGGTTTTATGCTCCCTGTGCTCTTCCCCCAGAGGTGACTTTTGAGTCGACTCAAAAGTCAGCAGGGAATGGCAAAGCGAGTGGTTTTATGCTCCCTGTGCTGTGCCCCCAGAGCTTCAGCAATGCCTGGTATGTTCCACCCTTACTTTGGAGTTTGGGGTTTTGGCTTGTTCGAACAGCAGCAACAGGGGCAGCAGCAGCAGGTGATGGCAAGCGAGTGGTTTTATGCTCCCTGTGCTCTTCCCCCAGAGGTGACTTTTGAGTCGACTCAAAAGTCAGCAGGGAATGGCAAAGCGAGTGGTTTTATGCTCCCTGTGCTGTGCCCCCAGAGCTTCAGCAATGCCTGGTATGTTCCACCCTTACTTTGGAGTTTGGGGTTTTGGCTTGTTCGAACAGCAGCAACAGGGGCAGCAGCAGCAGGTGATGGCAAAGCGAGTGGTTTTATGCTCCCTGTGCTCTTCCCCCAGAGGTGACTTTTGAGTCGACTCAAAAGTCAGCAGGGAATGGCAAAGCGAGTGGTTTTATGCTCCCTGTGCTGTGCCCCCAGAGCTTCAGCAATGCCTGGTATGTTCCACCCTTACTTGGAGTTTGGGGTTTTGGCTTGTTCGAACAGCAGCAACAGGGGCAGCAGCAGCAGGTGATGGCAAAGCGAGTGGTTTTTATGCTCCCTGTGCTCTTCCCCCAGAGGTGACTTTTGAGTCGACTCAAAAGTCAGCAGGGAATGGCAAAGCGAGTGGTTTTATGCTCCCTGTGCTGTGCCCCCAGAGCTTCAGCAATGCCTGGTATGTTCCACCCTTACTTTGGAGTTTGGGGTTTTGGCTTGTTCGAACAGCAGCAACAGGGGCAGCAGCAGCAGGTGATGGCAAAGCGAGTGGTTTTATGCTCCCTGTGCTGTGCCCCCAGAGCTTCAGCAATGCCTGGTATGTTCCACCCTTACTTTGGAGTTTGGGGTTTTGGCTTGTCTCGAACAGCAGCAACAGGGGCAGCAGCAGCAGGTGATGGCAAAGCGAGTGGTTTTATGCTCCCTGTGCTGTGCCCCCAGAGCTTCAGCAATGCCTGGTATGTTCCACCCTTACTTTGGAGTTTGGGGTTTTGGCTTGTTCGAACAGCAGCAACAGGGGCAGCAGCAGCAGGTGATGGCAAAGCGAGTGGTTTTATGCTCCCTGTGCTCTTCCCCCAGAGGTGACTTTTGAGTCGACTCAAAAGTCAGCAGGGAATGGCAAAGCGAGTGGTTTTATGCTCCCTGTGCTGTGCCCCCAGAGCTTCAGCAATGCCTGGTATGTTCCACCCTTACTTTGGAGTTTGGGGTTTTGGCTTGTTCGAACAGCAGCAACAGGGGCAGCAGCAGCAGGTGATGGCAAAGCGAGTGGTTTTATGCTCCCTGTGCTCTTCCCCCAGAGGTGACTTTTGAGTCGACTCAAAAGTCAGCAGGGAATGGCAAAGCGAGTGGTTTTATGCTCCCTGTGCTGTGCCCCCAGAGGTTCAGCAATGCCTGGTATGTTCCACCCTTACTTTGGAGTTTGGGGTTTTGGCTTGTTCGAACAGCAGCAACAGGGGCAGCAGCAGCAGGTGATGGCAAAGCGAGTGGTTTTATGCTCCCTGTGCTCTTCCCCCAGAGGTGACTTTTGAGTCGACTCAAAAGTCAGCAGGGAATGGCAAAGCGAGTGGTTTTATGCTCCCTGTGCTGTGCCCCCAGAGCTTCAGCAATGCCTGGTATGTTCCACCCTTACTTTGGAGTTTGGGGTTTTGGCTTGTTCGAACAGCAGCAACAGGGGCAGCAGCAGCAGGTGATGGCAAAGCGAGTGGTTTTATGCTCCCTGTGCTCTTCCCCCAGAGGTGACTTTTGAGTCGACTCAAAAGTCAGCAGGGAATGGCAAAGCGAGTGGTTTTATGCTCCCTGTGCTGTGCCCCCAGAGCTTCAGCAATGCCTGGTATGTTCCACCCTTACTTTGGAGTTTGGGGTTTTGGCTTGTTCGAACAGCAGCAACAGGGGCAGCAGCAGCAGGTGATGGCAAAGCGAGTGGTTTTATGCTCCCTGTGCTGTGCCCCCAGAGCTTCAGCAATGCCTGGTATGTTCCACCCTTACTTTGGAGTTTGGGGTTTTGGCTTGTTCGAACAGCAGCAACAGGGGCAGCAGCAGCAGGTGATGGCAAAGCGAGTGGTTTTATGCTCCCTGTGCTGTGCCCCCAGAGCTTCAGCAATGCCTGGTATGTTCCACCCTTACTTTGGAGTTTGGGGTTTTGGCTTGTTTCGAACAGCAGCAACAGGGGCAGCAGCAGCAGGTGATGGCAAAGCGAGTGGTTTTATGCTCCCTGTGCTTTCCCCCCAGAGGTGACTTTTGAGTCGACTCAAAAGTCAGCAGGGAATGGCAAAGCGAGTGGTTTTATGCTCCCTGTGCTGTGCCCCCAGAGCTTCAGCAATGCCTGGTATGTTCCACCCTTACTTTGGAGTTTGGGGTTTTGGCTTGTTCGAACAGCAGCAACAGGGGCAGCAGCAGCAGGTGATGGCAAAGCGAGTGGTTTTATGCTCCCTGTGCTCTTCCCCCAGAGGTGACTTTTGAGTCGACTCAAAAGTCAGCAGGGAATGGCAAAGCGAGTGGTTTTTATGCTCCCTGTGCTGTGCCCCCCAGAGCTTCAGCAATGCCTGGTATGTTCCACCCTTACTTTGGAGTTTGGGGTTTTGGCTTGTTCGAACAGCAGCAACAGGGGCAGCAGCAGCAGGTGATGGCAAAGCGAGTGGTTTTATGCTCCCTGTGCTCTTCCCCCAGAGGTGACTTTTGAGTCGACTCAAAAGTCAGCAGGGAATGGCAAAGCGAGTGGTTTTATGCTCCCTGTGCTGTGCTCCCAGAGCTTCAGCAATGCCTGGTATGTTCCACCCTTACTTTGGAGTTGGGGTTTTGGCTTGTTCGAACAGCAGCAACAGGGGCAGCAGCAGCAGGTGATGGCAAAGCGAGTGGTTTTATGCTCCCTGTGCTCTTCCCCCAGAGGTGACTTTTGAGTCGACTCAAAAGTCAGCAGGGAATGGCAAAGCGAGTGGTTTTATGCTCCCTGTGCTGTGCCCCCAGAGCTTCAGCAATGCCTGGTATGTTCCACCCTTACTTTGGAGTTTGGGGTTTTGGCTTGTTCGAACAGCAGCAACAGGGGCAGCAGCAGCAGGTGATGGCAAAGCGAGTGGTTTTTATGCTCCCTGTGCTCTTCCCCCAGAGGTGACTTTTGAGTCGACTCAAAAGTCAGCAGGGAATGGCAAAGCGAGTGGTTTTATGCTCCCTGTGCTGTGCCCCCAGAGCTTCAGCAATGCCTGGTATGTTCCACCCTTACTTTGGAGTTTGGGGTTTTGGCTTGTTCGAACAGCAGCAACAGGGGCAGCAGCAGCAGGTGATGGCAAAGCGAGTGGTTTTATGCTCCCTGTGCTGTGCCCCCAGAGCTTCAGCAATGCCTGGTATGTTCCACCCCTTACTTTGGAGTTTGGGGTTTTGGCTTGTTCGAACAGCAGCAACAGGGGCAGCAGCAGCAGGTGATGGCAAAGCGAGTGGTTTTATGCTCCCTGTGCTGTGCCCCCAGAGCTTCAGCAATGCCTGGTATGTTTCCACCCTTACTTTGGAGTTTGGGGTTTTGGCTTGTTCGAACAGCAGCAACAGGGGCAGCAGCAGCAGGTGATGGCAAAGCGAGTGGTTTTATGCTCCCTGTGCTCTTCCCCCAGAGGTGACTTTTGAGTCGACTCAAAAGTCAGCAGGGAATGGCAAAGCGAGTGGTTTTATGCTCCCTGTGCTGTGCCCCCAGAGCTTCAGCAATGCCTGGTATGTTCCACCCTTACTTTGGAGTTTGGGGTTTTGGCTTGTTCGAACAGCAGCAACAGGGGCAGCAGCAGCAGGTGATGGCAAAGCGAGTGGTTTTATGCTCCCTGTGCTCTTCCCCCAGAGGTGACTTTTGAGTCGACTCAAAAGTCAGCAGGGAATGGCAAAGCGAGTGGTTTTATGCTCCCTGTGCTGTGCCCCCAGAGCTTCAGCAATGCCTGGTATGTTCCACCCTTACTTTGGAGTTTGGGGTTTTGGCTTGTTCGAACAGCAGCAACAGGGGCAGCAGCAGCAGGTGATGGCAAAGCGAGTGGTTTTATGCTCCCTGTGCTCTTCCCCCAGAGGTGACTTTTGAGTCGACTCAAAAGTCAGCAGGGAATGGCAAAGCGAGTGGTTTTATGCTCCCTGTGCTGTGCCCCCAGAGCTTCAGCAATGCCTGGTATGTTCCACCCTTACTTTGGAGTTTGGGGTTTTGGCTTGTTCGAACAGCAGCAACAGGGGCAGCAGCAGCAGGTGATGGCAAAGCGAGTGGTTTTATGCTCCCTGTGCTCTTCCCCCAGAGGTGACTTTTGAGTCGACTCAAAAGTCAGCAGGGAATGGCAAAGCGAGTGGTTTTATGCTCCCTGTGCTGTGCCCCCAGAGCTTCAGCAATGCCTGGTATGTTCCACCCTTACTTTGGAGTTTGGGGTTTTGGCTTGTTCGAACAGCAGCAACAGGGGCAGCAGCAGCAGGTGATGGCAAAGCGAGTGGTTTTATGCTCCCTGTGCTCTTCCCCCAGAGGTGACTTTTGAGTCGACTCAAAAGTCAGCAGGGAATGGCAAAGCGAGTGGTTTTATGCTCCCTGTGCTGTGCCCCCAGAGCTTCAGCAATGCCTGGTATGTTCCACCCTTACTTTGGAGTTTGGGGTTTTGGCTTGTTCGAACAGCAGCAACAGGGGCAGCAGCAGCAGGTGATGGCAAAGCGAGTGGTTTTATGCTCCCTGTGCTCTTCCCCCAGAGGTGACTTTTGAGTCGACTCAAAAGTCAGCAGGGAATGGCAAAGCGAGTGGTTTTATGCTCCCTGTGCTGTGCCCCCAGAGCTTCAGCAATGCCTGGTATGTTCCACCCTTACTTTGGAGTTTGGGGTTTTGGCTTGTTCGAACAGCAGCAACAGGGGCAGCAGCAGCAGGTGATGGCAAAGCGAGTGGTTTTATGCTCCCTGTGCTCTTCCCCCAGAGGTGACTTTTGAGTCGACTCAAAAGTCAGCAGGGAATGGCAAAGCGAGTGGTTTTATGCTCCCTGTGCTGTGCCCCCAGAGCTTCAGCAATGCCTGGTATGTTCCACCCTTACTTTGGAGTTTGGGGTTTTGGCTTGTCTCGAACAGCAGCAACAGGGGCAGCAGCAGCAGGTGATGGCAAAGCGAGTGGTTTTATGCTCCCTGTGCTCTTCCCCCAGAGGTGACTTTTGAGTCGACTCAAAAGTCAGCAGGGAATGGCAAAGCGAGTGGTTTTATGCTCCCTGTGCTGTGCCCCCAGAGCTTCAGCAATGCCTGGTATGTTCCACCCTTACTTTGGAGTTTGGGGTTTTGGCTTGTTCGAACAGCAGCAACAGGGGCAGCAGCAGCAGGTGATGGCAAAGCGAGTGGTTTTATGCTCCCTGTGCTGTGCCCCCAGAGCTTCAGCAATGCCTGGTATGTTCCACCCTTACTTTGGAGTTTGGGGTTTTGGCTTGTTCGAACAGCAGCAACAGGGGCAGCAGCAGCAGGTGATGGCAAAGCGAGTGGTTTTATGCTCCCTGTGCTCTTCCCCCAGAGGTGACTTTTGAGTCGACTCAAAAGTCAGCAGGGAATGGCAAAGCGAGTGGTTTTATGCTCCCTGTGCTGTGCCCCCAGAGGTTCAGCAATGCCTGGTATGTTCCACCCTTACTTTGGAGTTTGGGGTTTTGGCTTGTTCGAACAGCAGCAACAGGGGCAGCAGCAGCAGGTGATGGCAAAGCGAGTGGTTTGATGCTCCCTGTGCTCTTCCCCCAGAGGTGACTTTTGAGTCGACTCAAAAGTCAGCAGGGAATGGCAAAGCGAGTGGTTTTATGCTCCCTGTGCTGTGCCCCCAGAGCTTCAGCAATGCCTGGTATGTTCCACCCTTACTTTGGAGTTTGGGGTTTTGGCTTGTTCGAACAGCAGCAACAGGGACAGCAGCAGCAGGTGATGGCAAAGCGAGTGGTTTTATGCTCCCTGTGCTCTTCCCCCAGAGGTGACTTTTGAGTCGACTCAAAAGTCAGCAGGGAATGGCAAAGCGAGTGGTTTTATGCTCCCTGTGCTGTGCCCCCAGAGCTTCAGCAATGCCTGGTATGTTCCACCCTTACTTTGGAGTTTGGCGTTTTGGCTTGTTCGAACAGCAGCAACAGGGGCAGCAGCAGCAGGTGATGGCAAAGCGAGTGGTTTTATGCTCCCTGTGCTCTTCCCCCAGAGGTGACTTTTGAGTCGACTCAAAAGTCAGCAGGGAATGGCAAAGCGAGTGGTTTTATGCTCCCTGTGCTGTGCCCCCAGAGCTTCAGCAATGCCTGGTATGTTCCACCCTTACTTTGGAGTTTGGGGTTTTGGCTTGTTCGAACAGCAGCAACAGGGGCAGCAGCAGCAGGTGATGGCAAAGCGAGTGGTTTTATGCTCCCTGTGCTCTTCCCCCAGAGGTGACTTTTGAGTCGACTCAAAAGTCAGCAGGGAATGGCAAAGCGAGTGGTTTTATGCTCCCTGTGCTGTGCCCCCAGAGCTTCAGCAATGCCTGGTATGTTCCACCCTTACTTTGGAGTTTGGGGTTTTGGCTTGTTCGAACAGCAGCAACAGGGGCAGCAGCAGCAGGTGATGGCAAAGCGAGTGGTTTTATGCTCCCTGTGCTCTTCCCCCAGAGGTGACTTTTGAGTCGACTCAAAAGTCAGCAGGGAATGGCAAAGCGAGTGGTTTTATGCTCCCTGTGCTGTGCCCCCAGAGCTTCAGCAATGCCTGGTATGTTCCACCCTTACTTTGGAGTTTGGGGTTTTGGCTTGTTCGAACAGCAACAACAGGGGCAGCAGCAGCAGGTGATGGCAAAGCGAGTGGTTTTATGCTCCCTGTGCTGTGCCCCCAGAGCTTCAGCAATGCCTGGTATGTTCCACCCTTACTTTGGAGTTTGGGTTTTGGCTTGTTCGAACAGCAGCAACAGGGGCAGCAGCAGCAGGTGATGGCAAAGCGAGTGGTTTTATGCTCCCTGTGCTGTGCCCCCAGAGCTTCAGCAATGCCTGGTATGTTCCACCCTTACTTTGGAGTTTGGGGTTTTGGCTTGTTCGAACAGCAGCAACAGGGGCAGCAGCAGCAGGTGATGGCAAAGCGAGTGGTTTTATGCTCCCTGTGCTGTGCCCCCAGAGCTTCAGCAATGCCTGGTATGTTCCACCCTTACTTTGGAGTTTGGGGTTTTTGCTTGTTCGAACAGCAGCAACAGGGGCAGCAGCAGCAGGTGATGGCAAAGCGAGTGGTTTTATGCTCCCTGTGCTCTTCCGCCAGAGGTGACTTTTGAGTCGACTCAAAAGTCAGCAGGGAATGGCAAAGCGAGTGGTTTTATGCTCCCTGTGCTGTGCCCCCAGAGCTTCAGCAATGCCTGGTATGTTCCACCCTTACTTTGGAGTTTGGGGTTTTGGCTTGTTCGAACAGCAGCAACAGGGGCAGCAGCAGCAGGTGATGGCAAAGCGAGTGGTTTTATGCTCCCTGTGCTCTTCCCCCAGAGGTGACTTTTGAGTCGACTCAAAAGTCAGCAGGGAATGGCAAAGCGAGTGGTTTTATGCTCCCTGTGCTGTGCCCCCAGAGCTTCAGCAATGCCTGGTATGTTCCACCCTTACTTTGGAGTTTGGGTTTTGGCTTGTTCGAACAGCAGCAACAGGGGCAGCAGCAGCAGGTGATGGCAAAGCGAGTGGTTTTATGCTCCCTGTGCTCTTCCCCCAGAGGTGACTTTTAAGTCGACTCAAAAGTCAGCAGGGAATGGCAAAGCGAGTGGTTTTATGCTCCCTGTGCTGTGCCCCCAGAGCTTCAGCAATGCCTGGTATGTTCCACCCTTACTTTGGAGTTTGGGGTTTTGGCTTGTTCGAACAGCAGCAACAGGGGCAGCAGCAGCAGGTGATGGCAAAGCGAGTGGTTTTATGCTCCCTGTGCTCTTCCCCCAGAGGTGACTTTTGAGTCGACTCAAAAGTCAGCAGGGAATGGCAAAGCGAGTGGTTTTATGCTCCCTGTGCTGTGCCCCCAGAGCTTCAGCAATGCCTGGTATGTTCCACCCTTACTTTGGAGTTTGGGGTTTTGGCTTGTTCGAACAGCAGCAACAGGGGCAGCAGCAGCAGCAGGTGATGGCAAAGCGAGTGGTTTTATGCTCCCTGTGCTCTTCCCCCAGATGTGACTTTTGAGTCGACTCAAAAGTCAGCAGGGAATGGCAAAGCGAGTGGTTTTATGCTCCCTGTGCTGTGCCCCCAGAGCTTCAGCAATGCCTGGTATGTTCCACCCTTACTTTGGAGTTTGGGGTTTTGGCTTGTTCGAACAGCAGCAACAGGGGCAGCAGCAGCAGGTGATGGCAAAGCGAGTGGTTTTATGCTCCCTGTGCTCTTCCCCCAGAGGTGACTTTTGAGTCGACTCAAAAGTCAGCAGGGAATGGCAAAGCGAGTGGTTTTATGCTCCCTGTGCTGTGCCCCCAGAGCTTCAGCAATGCCTGGTATGTTCCACCCTTACTTTGGAGTTTGGGGTTTTGGCTTGTTCGAACAGCAGCAACAGGGACAGCAGCAGCAGGTGATGGCAAAGCGAGTGGTTTTATGCTCCCTGTGCTCTTCCCCCAGAGGTGACTTTTGAGTCGACTCAAAAGTCAGCAGGGAATGGCAAAGCGAGTGGTTTTATGCTCCCTGTGCTGTGCCCCCAGAGCTTCAGCAATGCCTGGTATGTTCCACCCTTACTTTGGAGTTTGGGGTTTTGGCTTGTTTCGAACAGCAGCAACAGGGGCAGCAGCAGCAGGTGATGGCAAAGCGAGTGGTTTTATGCTCCCTGTGCTCTTCCCCCAGAGGTGACTTTTGAGTCGACTCAAAAGTCAGCAGGGAATGGCAAAGCGAGTGGTTTTATGCTCCCTGTGCTGTGCCCCCAGAGCTTCAGCAATGCCTGGTATGTTCCACCCTTACTTTGGAGTTTGGGGTTTTGGCTTGTTCGAACAGCAGCAACAGGGGCAGCAGCAGCAGGTGATGGCAAAGCGAGTGGTTTTATGCTCCCTGTGCTCTTCCCCCAGAGGTGACTTTTGAGTCGACTCAAAAGTCAGCAGGGAATGGCAAAGCGAGTGGTTTTATGCTCCCTGTGCTGTGCCCCCAGAGCTTCAGCAATGCCTGGTATGTTCCACCCTTACTTTGGAGTTTGGGGTTTTGGCTTGTTCGAACAGCAACAACAGGGGCAGCAGCAGCAGGTGATGGCAAAGCGAGTGGTTTTATGCTCCCTGTGCTGTGCCCCCAGAGCTTCAGCAATGCCTGGTATGTTCCACCCTTACTTTGGAGTTTGGGGTTTTGGCTTGTTCGAACAGCAGCAACAGGGGCAGCAGCAGCAGGTGATGGCAAAGCGAGTGGTTTTATGCTCCCTGTGCTGTGCCCCCAGAGCTTCAGCAATGCCTGGTATGTTCCACCCTTACTTTGGAGTTTGGGGTTTTGGCTTGTTCGAACAGCAGCAACAGGGGCAGCAGCAGCAGGTGATGGCAAAGCGAGTGGTTTTATGCTCCCTGTGCTGTGCCCCCAGAGCTTCAGCAATGCCTGGTATGTTCCACCCTTACTTTGGAGTTTGGGGTTTTGGCTTGTTCGAACAGCAGCAACAGGGGCAGCAGCAGCAGGTGATGGCAAAGCGAGTGGTTTTATGCTCCCTGTGCTCTTCCCCCAGAGGTGACTTTTGAGTCGACTCAAAAGTCAGCAGGGAATGGCAAAGCGAGTGGTTTTATGCTCCCTGTGCTGTGCCCCCAGAGCTTCAGCAATGCCTGGTATGTTCCACCCTTACTTTGGAGTTTGGGGTTTTGGCTTGTTCGAACAGCAGCAACAGGGGCAGCAGCAGCAGGTGATGGCAAAGCGAGTGGTTTTATGCTCCCTGTGCTCTTCCCCCAGAGGTGACTTTTGAGTCGACTCAAAAGTCAGCAGGGAATGGCAAAGCGAGTGGTTTTATGCTCCCTGTGCTGTGCCCCCAGAGCTTCAGCAATGCCTGGTATGTTCCACCCTTACTTTGGAGTTTGGGGTTTTGGCTTGTTCGAACAGCAGCAACAGGGGCAGCAGCAGCAGGTGATGGCAAAGCGAGTGGTTTTATGCTCCCTGTGCTCTTCCCCCAGAGGTGACTTTTAAGTCGACTCAAAAGTCAGCAGGGAATGGCAAAGCGAGTGGTTTTATGCTCCCTGTGCTGTGCCCCCAGAGCTTCAGCAATGCCTGGTATGTTCCACCCTTACTTTGGAGTTTGGGGTTTTGGCTTGTTCGAACAGCAGCAACAGGGGCAGCAGCAGCAGGTGATGGCAAAGCGAGTGGTTTTATGCTCCCTGTGCTCTTCCCCCAGAGGTGACTTTTGAGTCGACTCAAAAGTCAGCAGGGAATGGCAAAGCGAGTGGTTTTATGCTCCCTGTGCTGTGCCCCCAGAGCTTCAGCAATGCCTGGTATGTTCCACCCTTACTTTGGAGTTTGGGGTTTTGGCTTGTTCGAACAGCAGCAACAGGGGCAGCAGCAGCAGGTGATGGCAAAGCGAGTGGTTTTATGCTCCCTGTGCTCTTCCCCCAGATGTGACTTTTGAGTCGACTCAAAAGTCAGCAGGGAATGGCAAAGCGAGTGGTTTTATGCTCCCTGTGCTGTGCCCCCAGAGCTTCAGCAATGCCTGGTATGTTCCACCCTTACTTTGGAGTTTGGGGTTTTGGCTTGTTCGAACAGCAGCAACAGGGGCAGCAGCAGCAGGTGATGGCAAAGCGAGTGGTTTTATGCTCCCTGTGCTCTTCCCCCAGAGGTGACTTTTGAGTCGACTCAAAAGTCAGCAGGGAATGGCAAAGCGAGTGGTTTTATGCTCCCTGTGCTGTGCCCCCAGAGCTTCAGCAATGCCTGGTATGTTCCACCCTTACTTTGGAGTTTGGGGTTTTGGCTTGTTCGAACAGCAGCAACAGGGGCAGCAGCAGCAGGTGATGGCAAAGCGAGTGGTTTTATGCTCCCTGTGCTCTTCCCCCAGAGGTGACTTTTGAGTCGACTCAAAAGTCAGCAGGGAATGGCAAAGCGAGTGGTTTTATGCTCCCTGTGCTGTGCCCCCAGAGCTTCAGCAATGCCTGGGATGTTCCACCCTTACTTTGGAGTTTGGGGTTTTGGCTTGTTCGAACAGCAGCAACAGGGGCAGCAGCAGCAGGTGATGGCAAAGCGAGTGGTTTTATGCTCCCTGTGCTCTTCCCCCAGAGGTGACTTTTGAGTCGACTCAAAAGTCAGCAGGGAATGGCAAAGCGAGTGGTTTTATGCTCCCTGTGCTGTGCCCCCAGAGGTTCGGCAGTGCCTGGGATGTTCCACCCTTACTTTGGAGTTTGGGGTTTTGGCTTGTTCGAACAGCAGCAACAGGGGCAGCAGCAGCAGGTGATGGCAAAGCGAGTGGTTTTATGCTCCCTGTGCTCTTCCCCCAGAGGTGACTTTTGAGTCGACTCAAAAGTCAGCAGGGAATGGCAAAGCGAGTGGTTTTATGCTCCCTGTGCTGTGCCCCCAGAGGTTCAGCAAGTGCCTGGTATGTTCCACCCTTACTTTGGAGTTTGGGGTTTTGGCTTGTTCGAACAGCAGCAACAGGGGCAGCAGCAGCAGGTGATGGCAAAGCGAGTGGTTTTATGCTCCCTGTGCTCTTCCCCCAGAGGTGACTTTTGAGTCGACTCAAAAGTCAGCAGGGAATGGCAAAGCGAGTGGTTTTATGCTCCCTGTGCTGTGCCCCCAGAGCTTCAGCAATGCCTGGTATGTTCCACCCTTACTTTGGAGTTTGGGGTTTTGGCTTGTTCGAACAGCAGCAACAGGGGCAGCAGCAGCAGGTGATGGCAAAGCGAGTGGTTTTATGCTCCCTGTGCTCTTCCCCCAGAGGTGACTTTTGAGTCGACTCAAAAGTCAGCAGGGAATGGCAAAGCGAGTGGTTTTATGCTCCCTGTGCTGTGCTCCCAGAGCTTCAGCAATGCCTGGTATGTTCCACCCTTACTTTGGAGTTTGGGGTTTTGGCTTGTTCGAACAGCAGCAACAGGGGCAGCAGCAGCAGGTGATGGCAAAGCGAGTGGTTTTATGCTCCCTGTGCTCTTCCCCCAGAGGTGACTTTTGAGTCGACTCAAAAGTCAGCAGGGAATGGCAAAGCGAGTGGTTTTATGCTCCCTGTGCTGTGCCCCCAGAGCTTCAGCAATGCCTGGTATGTTCCACCCTTACTTTGGAGTTTGGGGTTTTGGCTTGTTCGAACAGCAGCAACAGGGGCAGCAGCAGCAGGTGATGGCAAAGCGAGTGGTTTTATGCTCCCTGTGCTCTTCCCCCAGAGGTGACTTTTGAGTCGACTCAAAAGTCAGCAGGGAATGGCAAAGCGAGTGGTTTTATGCTCCCTGTGCTGTGCCCCCAGAGCTTCAGCAATGCCTGGTATGTTCCACCCTTACTTTGGAGTTTGGGGTTTTGGCTTGTTCGAACAGCAGCAACAGGGGCAGCAGCAGCAGGTGATGGCAAAGCGAGTGGTTTTATGCTCCCTGTGCTGTGCCCCCAGAGCTTCAGCAATGCCTGGTATGTTCCACCCTTACTTTGGAGTTTGGGGTTTTGGCTTGTTCGAACAGCAGCAACAGGGGCAGCAGCAGCAGGTGATGGCAAAGCGAGTGGTTTTATGCTCCCTGTGCTCTTCCCCCAGAGGTGACTTTTGAGTCGACTCAAAAGTCAGCAGGGAATGGCAAAGCGAGTGGTTTTATGCTCCCTGTGCTGTGCCCCCAGAGGTTCAGCAATGCCTGGTATGTTCCACCCTTACTTTGGAGTTTGGGGTTTTGGCTTGTTCGAACAGCAGCAACAGGGGCAGCAGCAGCAGGTGATGGCAAAGCGAGTGGTTTGATGCTCCCTGTGCTCTTCCCCCAGAGGTGACTTTTGAGTCGACTCAAAAGTCAGCAGGGAATGGCAAAGCGAGTGGTTTTATGCTCCCTGTGCTGTGCCCCCAGAGCTTCAGCAATGCCTGGTATGTTCCACCCTTACTTTGGAGTTTGGGGTTTTGGCTTGTTCGAACAGCAGCAACAGGGACAGCAGCAGCAGGTGATGGCAAAGCGAGTGGTTTTATGCTCCCTGTGCTCTTCCCCCAGAGGTGACTTTTGAGTCGACTCAAAAGTCAGCAGGGAATGGCAAAGCGAGTGGTTTTATGCTCCCTGTGCTGTGCCCCCAGAGCTTCAGCAATGCCTGGTATGTTCCACCCTTACTTTGGAGTTTGGGGTTTTGGCTTGTTCGAACAGCAGCAACAGGGGCAGCAGCAGCAGGTGATGGCAAAGCGAGTGGTTTTATGCTCCCTGTGCTCTTCCCCCAGAGGTGACTTTTGAGTCGACTCAAAAGTCAGCAGGGAATGGCAAAGCGAGTGGTTTTATGCTCCCTGTGCTGTGCCCCCAGAGCTTCAGCAATGCCTGGTATGTTCCACCCTTACTTTGGAGTTTGGGGTTTTGGCTTGTTCGAACAGCAGCAACAGGGGCAGCAGCAGCAGGTGATGGCAAAGCGAGTGGTTTTATGCTCCCTGTGCTCTTCCCCCAGAGGTGACTTTTGAGTCGACTCAAAAGTCAGCAGGGAATGGCAAAGCGAGTGGTTTTATGCTCCCTGTGCTGTGCCCCCAGAGCTTCAGCAATGCCTGGTATGTTCCACCCTTACTTTGGAGTTTGGGGTTTTGGCTTGTTCGAACAGCAGCAACAGGGGCAGCAGCAGCAGGTGATGGCAAAGCGAGTGGTTTTATGCTCCCTGTGCTCTTCCCCCAGAGGTGACTTTTGAGTCGACTCAAAAGTCAGCAGGGAATGGCAAAGCGAGTGGTTTTATGCTCCCTGTGCTGTGCCCCCAGAGCTTCAGCAATGCCTGGTATGTTCCACCCTTACTTTGGAGTTTGGGGTTTTGGCTTGTTCGAACAGCAGCAACAGGGGCAGCAGCAGCAGGTGATGGCAAAGCGAGTGGTTTTATGCTCCCTGTGCTCTTCCCCCAGAGGTGACTTTTGAGTCGACTCAAAAGTCAGCAGGGAATGGCAAAGCGAGTGGTTTTATGCTCCCTGTGCTGTGCCCCCAGAGCTTCAGCAATGCCTGGTATGTTCCACCCTTACTTTGGAGTTTGGGGTTTTGGCTTGTTCGAACAGCAGCAACAGGGGCAGCAGCAGCAGGTGATGGCAAAGCGAGTGGTTTTATGCTCCCTGTGCTCTTCCCCCAGAGGTGACTTTTGAGTCGACTCAAAAGTCAGCAGGGAATGGCAAAGCGAGTGGTTTTATGCTCCCTGTGCTGTGCCCCCAGAGGTTCAGGCAATGCCTGGTATGTTCCACCCTTACTTTGGAGTTTGGGGTTTTGGCTTGTTCGAACAGCAGCAACAGGGGCAGCAGCAGCAGGTGATGGCAAAGCGAGTGGTTTTATGCTCCCTGTGCTCTTCCCCCAGAGGTGACTTTTGAGTCGACTCAAAAGTCAGCAGGGAATGGCAAAGCGAGTGGTTTTATGCTCCCTGTGCTGTGCCCCCAGAGCTTCAGCAATGCCTGGTATGTTCCACCCTTACTTTGGAGTTTGGGGTTTTGGCTTGTTCGAACAGCAGCAACAGGGGCAGCAGCAGCAGGTGATGGCAAAGCGAGTGGTTTTATGCTCCCTGTGCTCTTCCCCCAGAGGTGACTTTTGAGTCGACTCAAAAGTCAGCAGGGAATGGCAAAGCGAGTGGTTTTATGCTCCCTGTGCTGTGCCCCCAGAGGTTCGGCAGTGCCTGGGATGTTCCACCCTCACTTTGGAGTTTGGGGTTTTGGCTTGTTCGAACAGCAGCAACAGGGGCAGCAGCAGCAGGTGATGGCAAAGCGAGTGGTTTTATGCTCCCTGTGCTCTTCCCCCAGAGGTGACTTTTGAGTCGACTCAAAAGTCAGCAGGGAATGGCAAAGCGAGTGGTTTTATGCTCCCTGTGCTGTGCCCCCAGAGGTTCGGCAGTGCCTGGGATGTTCCACCCTTACTTTGGAGTTTGGGGTTTTGGCTTGTTCGAACAGCAGCAACAGGGGCAGCAGCAGCAGGTGATGGCAAAGCGAGTGGTTTTATGCTCCCTGTGCTCTTCCCCCAGAGGTGACTTTTGAGTCGACTCAAAAGTCAGCAGGGAATGGCAAAGCGAGTGGTTTTATGCTCCCTGTGCTGTGCCCCCAGAGGTTCGGCAGTGCCTGGGATGTTCCACCCTTACTTTGGAGTTTGGGGTTTTGGCTTGTTCGAACAGCAGCAACAGGGGCAGCAGCAGCAGGTGATGGCAAAGCGAGTGGTTTTATGCTCCCTGTGCTCTTCCCCCAGAGGTGACTTTTGAGTCGACTCAAAAGTCAGCAGGGAATGGCAAAGCGAGTGGTTTTATGCTCCCTGTGCTGTGCCCCCAGAGGTTCGGCAGTGCCTGGGATGTTCCACCCTTACTTTGGAGTTTGGGGTTTTGGCTTGTTCGAACAGCAGCAACAGGGGCAGCAGCAGCAGGTGATGGCAAAGCGAGTGGTTTTATGCTCCCTGTGCTCTTCCCCCAGAGGTGACTTTTGAGTCGACTCAAAAGTCAGCAGGGAATGGCAAAGCGAGTGGTTTTATGCTCCCTGTGCTGTGCCCCCAGAGCTTCAGCAATGCCTGGTATGTTCCACCCTTACTTTGGAGTTTGGGGTTTTGGCTTGTTCGAACAGCAGCAACAGGGGCAGCAGCAGTAGGTGATGGCAAAGCGAGTGGTTTTATGCTCCCTGTGCTCTTCCCCCAGAGGTGACTTTTGAGTCGACTCAAAAGTCAGCAGGGAATGGCAAAGCGAGTGGTTTTATGCTCCCTGTGCTGTGCCCCCAGAGGTTCAGCAATGCCTGGTATGTTCCACCCTTACTTTGGAGTTTGGGGTTTTGGCTTGTTCGAACAGCAGCAACAGGGGCAGCAGCAGCAGGTGATGGCAAAGCGAGTGGTTTTATGCTCCCTGTGCTCTTCCCCCAGAGGTGACTTTTGAGTCGACTCAAAAGTCAGCAGGGAATGGCAAAGCGAGTGGTTTTATGCTCCCTGTGCTGTGCCCCCAGAGCTTCAGCAATGCCTGGTATGTTCCACCCTTACTTTGGAGTTTGGGGTTTTGGCTTGTTCGAACAGCAGCAACAGGGGCAGCAGCAGCAGGTGATGGCAAAGCGAGTAGTTTTATGCTCCCTGTGCTCTTCCCCCAGAGGTGACTTTTGAGTCAACTCAAAAGTCAGCAGGGAATGGCAAAGCGAGTGGTTTTATGCTCCCTGTGCTGTGCCCCCAGAGCTTCAGCAATGCCTGGTATGTTCCACCCTTACTTTGGAGTTTGGGGTTTTGGCTTGTTCGAACAGCAGCAACAGGGGCAGCAGCAGCAGGTGATGGCAAAGCGAGTGGTTTTATGCTCCCTGTGCTGTGCCCCCAGAGCTTCAGCAATGCCTGGTATGTTCCACCCTTACTTTGGAGTTTGGGGTTTTGGCTTGTTCGAACAGCAGCAACAGGGGCAGCAGCAGCAGGTGATGGCAAAGCGAGTGGTTTTATGCTCCCTGTGCTCTTCCCCCAGAGGTGACTTTTGAGTCGACTCAAAAGTCAGCAGGGAATGGCAAAGCGAGTGGTTTTATGCTCCCTGTGCTGTGCCCCCAGAGGTTCGGCAGTGCCTGGGATGTTCCACCCTTACTTTGGAGTTTGGGGTTTTGGCTTGTTCGAACAGCAGCAACAGGGGCAGCAGCAGCAGGTGATGGCAAAGCGAGTGGTTTTATGCTCCCTGTGCTCTTCCCCCAGAGGTGACTTTTGAGTCGACTCAAAAGTCAGCAGGGAATGGCAAAGCGAGTGGTTTTATGCTCCCTGTGCTGTGCCCCCAGAGGTTCGGCAGTGCCTGGGATGTTCCACCCTTACTTTGGAGTTTGGGGTTTTGGCTTGTTCGAACAGCAGCAACAGGGGCAGCAGCAGCAGGTGATGGCAAAGCGAGTGGTTTTATGCTCCCTGTGCTCTTCCCCCAGAGGTGACTTTTGAGTCGACTCAAAAGTCAGCAGGGAATGGCAAAGCGAGTGGTTTTATGCTCCCTGTGCTGTGCCCCCAGAGGTTCGGCAGTGCCTGGGATGTTCCACCCTTACTTTGGAGTTTGGGGTTTTGGCTTGTTCGAACAGCAGCAACAGGGGCAGCAGCAGCAGGTGATGGCAAAGCGAGTGGTTTTATGCTCCCTGTGCTCTTCCCCCAGAGGTGACTTTTGAGTCGACTCAAAAGTCAGCAGGGAATGGCAAAGCGAGTGGTTTTATGCTCCCTGTGCTGTGCCCCCAGAGGTTCGGCAGTGCCTGGGATGTTCCACCCTTACTTTGGAGTTTGGGGTTTTGGCTTGTTCGAACAGCAGCAACAGGGGCAGCAGCAGCAGGTGATGGCAAAGCGAGTGGTTTTATGCTCCCTGTGCTCTTCCCCCAGAGGTGACTTTTGAGTCGACTCAAAAGTCAGCAGGGAATGGCAAAGCGAGTGGTTTTATGCTCCCTGTGCTGTGCCCCCAGAGGTTCGGCAGTGCCTGGGATGTTCCACCCTTACTTTGGAGTTTGGGGTTTTGGCTTGTTCGAACAGCAGCAACAGGGGCAGCAGCAGCAGGTGATGGCAAAGCGAGTGGTTTTATGCTCCCTGTGCTCTTCCCCCAGAGGTGACTTTTGAGTCGACTCAAAAGTCAGCAGGGAATGGCAAAGCGAGTGGTTTTATGCTCCCTGTGCTGTGCCCCCAGAGGTTCGGCAGTGCCTGGGATGTTCCACCCTTACTTTGGAGTTTGGGGTTTTGGCTTGTTCGAACAGCAGCAACAGGGGCAGCAGCAGCAGGTGATGGCAAAGCGAGTGGTTTTATGCTCCCTGTGCTCTTCCCCCAGAGGTGACTTTTGAGTCGACTCAAAAGTCAGCAGGGAATGGCAAAGCGAGTGGTTTTATGCTCCCTGTGCTGTGCCCCCAGAGGTTCGGCAGTGCCTGGGATGTTCCACCCTTACTTTGGAGTTTGGGGTTTTGGCTTGTTCGAACAGCAGCAACAGGGGCAGCAGCAGCAGGTGATGGCAAAGCGAGTGGTTTTATGCTCCCTGTGCTCTTCCCCCAGAGGTGACTTTTGAGTCGACTCAAAAGTCAGCAGGGAATGGCAAAGCGAGTGGTTTTATGCTCCCTGTGCTGTGCCCCCAGAGGTTCGGCAGTGCCTGGGATGTTCCACCCTTACTTTGGAGTTTGGGGTTTTGGCTTGTTCGAACAGCAGCAACAGGGGCAGCAGCAGCAGGTGATGGCAAAGCGAGTGGTTTTATGCTCCCTGTGCTCTTCCCCCAGAGGTGACTTTTGAGTCGACTCAAAAGTCAGCAGGGAATGGCAAAGCGAGTGGTTTTATGCTCCCTGTGCTGTGCCCCCAGAGGTTCGGCAGTGCCTGGGATGTTCCACCCTTACTTTGGAGTTTGGGGTTTTGGCTTGTTCGAACAGCAGCAACAGGGGCAGCAGCAGCAGGTGATGGCAAAGCGAGTGGTTTTATGCTCCCTGTGCTCTTCCCCCAGAGGTGACTTTTGAGTCGACTCAAAAGTCAGCAGGGAATGGCAAAGCGAGTGGTTTTATGCTCCCTGTGCTGTGCCCCCAGAGGTTCGGCAGTGCCTGGGATGTTCCACCCTTACTTTGGAGTTTGGGGTTTTGGCTTGTTCGAACAGCAGCAACAGGGGCAGCAGCAGCAGGTGATGGCAAAGCGAGTGGTTTTATGCTCCCTGTGCTCTTCCCCCAGAGGTGACTTTTGAGTCGACTCAAAAGTCAGCAGGGAATGGCAAAGCGAGTGGTTTTATGCTCCCTGTGCTGTGCCCCCAGAGCTTCAGCAATGCCTGGTATGTTCCACCCTTACTTTGGAGTTTGGGGTTTTGGCTTGTTCGAACAGCAGCAACAGGGGCAGCAGCAGCAGGTGATGGCAAAGCGAGTGGTTTTATGCTCCCTGTGCTCTTCCCCCAGAGGTGACTTTTGAGTCGACTCAAAAGTCAGCAGGGAATGGCAAAGCGAGTGGTTTTATGCTCCCTGTGCTGTGCCCCCAGAGGTTCAGCAATGCCTGGTATGTTCCACCCTTACTTTGGAGTTTGGGGTTTTGGCTTGTTCGAACAGCAGCAACAGGGGCAGCAGCAGCAGGTGATGGCAAAGCGAGTGGTTTTATGCTCCCTGTGCTCTTCCCCCAGAGGTGACTTTTGAGTCGACTCAAAAGTCAGCAGGGAATGGCAAAGCGAGTGGTTTTATGCTCCCTGTGCTGTGCCCCCAGAGGTTCAGGCAAGTGCCTGGTATGTTCCACCCTTACTTTGGAGTTTGGGGTTTTGGCTTGTTCGAACAGCAGCAACAGGGGCAGCAGCAGCAGGTGATGGCAAAGCGAGTGGTTTTATGCTCCCTGTGCTCTTCCCCCAGAGGTGACTTTTGAGTCGACTCAAAAGTCAGCAGGGAATGGCAAAGCGAGTGGTTTTATGCTCCCTGTGCTGTGCCCCCAGAGGTTCGGCAGTGCCTGGGATGTTCCACCCTTACTTTGGAGTTTGGGGTTTTGGCTTGTTCGAACAGCAGCAACAGGGGCAGCAGCAGCAGGTGATGGCAAAGCGAGTGGTTTTATGCTCCCTGTGCTCTTCCCCCAGAGGTGACTTTTGAGTCGACTCAAAAGTCAGCAGGGAATGGCAAAGCGAGTGGTTTTATGCTCCCTGTGCTGTGCCCCCAGAGGTTCGGCAGTGCCTGGGATGTTCCACCCTTACTTTGGAGTTTGGGGTTTTGGCTTGTTCGAACAGCAGCAACAGGGGCAGCAGCAGCAGGTGATGGCAAAGCGAGTGGTTTTATGCTCCCTGTGCTCTTCCCCCAGAGGTGACTTTTGAGTCGACTCAAAAGTCAGCAGGGAATGGCAAAGCGAGTGGTTTTATGCTCCCTGTGCTGTGCCCCCAGAGGTTCGGCAGTGCCTGGGATGTTCCACCCTTACTTTGGAGTTTGGGGTTTTGGCTTGTTCGAACAGCAGCAACAGGGGCAGCAGCAGCAGGTGATGGCAAAGCGAGTGGTTTTATGCTCCCTGTGCTCTTCCCCCAGAGGTGACTTTTGAGTCGACTCAAAAGTCAGCAGGGAATGGCAAAGCGAGTGGTTTTATGCTCCCTGTGCTGTGCCCCCAGAGGTTCGGCAGTGCCTGGGATGTTCCACCCTTACTTTGGAGTTTGGGGTTTTGGCTTGTTCGAACAGCAGCAACAGGGGCAGCAGCAGCAGGTGATGGCAAAGCGAGTGGTTTTATGCTCCCTGTGCTCTTCCCCCAGAGGTGACTTTTGAGTCGACTCAAAAGTCAGCAGGGAATGGCAAAGCGAGTGGTTTTATGCTCCCTGTGCTGTGCCCCCAGAGGTTCGGCAGTGCCTGGGATGTTCCACCCTTACTTTGGAGTTTGGGGTTTTGGCTTGTTCGAACAGCAGCAACAGGGGCAGCAGCAGCAGGTGATGGCAAAGCGAGTGGTTTTATGCTCCCTGTGCTCTTCCCCCAGAGGTGACTTTTGAGTCGACTCAAAAGTCAGCAGGGAATGGCAAAGCGAGTGGTTTTATGCTCCCTGTGCTGTGCCCCCAGAGGTTCGGCAGTGCCTGGGATGTTCCACCCTTACTTTGGAGTTTGGGGTTTTGGCTTGTTCGAACAGCAGCAACAGGGGCAGCAGCAGCAGGTGATGGCAAAGCGAGTGGTTTTATGCTCCCTGTGCTCTTCCCCCAGAGGTGACTTTTGAGTCGACTCAAAAGTCAGCAGGGAATGGCAAAGCGAGTGGTTTTATGCTCCCTGTGCTGTGCCCCCAGAGGTTCAGGCAAGTGCCTGGGATGTTCCACCCTTACTTTGGAGTTTGGGGTTTTGGCTTGTTCGAACAGCAGCAACAGGGGCAGCAGCAGCAGGTGATGGCAAAGCGAGTGGTTTTATGCTCCCTGTGCTCTTCCCCCAGAGGTGACTTTTGAGTCGACTCAAAAGTCAGCAGGGAATGGCAAAGCGAGTGGTTTTATGCTCCCTGTGCTGTGCCCCCAGAGGTTCGGCAGTGCCTGGGATGTTCCACCCTTACTTTGGAGTTTGGGGTTTTGGCTTGTTCGAACAGCAGCAACAGGGGCAGCAGCAGCAGGTGATGGCAAAGCGAGTGGTTTTATGCTCCCTGTGCTCTTCCCCCAGAGGTGACTTTTGAGTCGACTCAAAAGTCAGCAGGGAATGGCAAAGCGAGTGGTTTTATGCTCCCTGTGCTGTGCCCCCAGAGGTTCGGCAGTGCCTGGGATGTTCCACCCTTACTTTGGAGTTTGGGGTTTTGGCTTGTTCGAACAGCAGCAACAGGGGCAGCAGCAGCAGGTGATGGCAAAGCGAGTGGTTTTATGCTCCCTGTGCTCTTCCCCCAGAGGTGACTTTTGAGTCGACTCAAAAGTCAGCAGGGAATGGCAAAGCGAGTGGTTTTATGCTCCCTGTGCTGTGCCCCCAGAGGTTCGGCAGTGCCTGGGATGTTCCACCCTTACTTTGGAGTTTGGGGTTTTGGCTTGTTCGAACAGCAGCAACAGGGGCAGCAGCAGCAGGTGATGGCAAAGCGAGTGGTTTTATGCTCCCTGTGCTCTTCCCCCAGAGGTGACTTTTGAGTCGACTCAAAAGTCAGCAGGGAATGGCAAAGCGAGTGGTTTTATGCTCCCTGTGCTGTGCCCCCAGAGGTTCAGGCAAGTGCCTGGGATGTTCCACCCTTACTTTGGAGTTTGGGGTTTTGGCTTGTTCGAACAGCAGCAACAGGGGCAGCAGCAGCAGGTGATGGCAAAGCGAGTGGTTTTATGCTCCCTGTGCTCTTCCCCCAGAGGTGACTTTTGAGTCGACTCAAAAGTCAGCAGGGAATGGCAAAGCGAGTGGTTTTATGCTCCCTGTGCTGTGCCCCCAGAGGTTCAGCAATGCCTGGTATGTTCCACCCTTACTTTGGAGTTTGGGGTTTTGGCTTGTTCGAACAGCAGCAACAGGGGCAGCAGCAGCAGGTGATGGCAAAGCGAGTGGTTTTATGCTCCCTGTGCTCTTCCCCCAGAGGTGACTTTTGAGTCGACTCAAAAGTCAGCAGGGAATGGCAAAGCGAGTGGTTTTATGCTCCCTGTGCTGTGCCCCCAGAGGTTCAGCAATGCCTGGTATGTTCCACCCTTACTTTGGAGTTTGGGGTTTTGGCTTGTTCGAACAGCAGCAACAGGGGCAGCAGCAGCAGGTGATGGCAAAGCGAGTGGTTTTATGCTCCCTGTGCTCTTCCCCCAGAGGTGACTTTTGAGTCGACTCAAAAGTCAGCAGGGAATGGCAAAGCGAGTGGTTTTATGCTCCCTGTGCTGTGCCCCCAGAGGTTCGGCAGTGCCTGGGATGTTCCACCCTTACTTTGGAGTTTGGGGTTTTGGCTTGTTCGAACAGCAGCAACAGGGGCAGCAGCAGCAGGTGATGGCAAAGCGAGTGGTTTTATGCTCCCTGTGCTCTTCCCCCAGAGGTGACTTTTGAGTCGACTCAAAAGTCAGCAGGGAATGGCAAAGCGAGTGGTTTTATGCTCCCTGTGCTGTGCCCCCAGAGGTTCGGCAGTGCCTGGGATGTTCCACCCTTACTTTGGAGTTTGGGGTTTTGGCTTGTTCGAACAGCAGCAACAGGGGCAGCAGCAGCAGGTGATGGCAAAGCGAGTGGTTTTATGCTCCCTGTGCTCTTCCCCCAGAGGTGACTTTTGAGTCGACTCAAAAGTCAGCAGGGAATGGCAAAGCGAGTGGTTTTATGCTCCCTGTGCTGTGCCCCCAGAGGTTCGGCAGTGCCTGGGATGTTCCACCCTTACTTTGGAGTTTGGGGTTTTGGCTTGTTCGAACAGCAGCAACAGGGGCAGCAGCAGCAGGTGATGGCAAAGCGAGTGGTTTTATGCTCCCTGTGCTCTTCCCCCAGAGGTGACTTTTGAGTCGACTCAAAAGTCAGCAGGGAATGGCAAAGCGAGTGGTTTTATGCTCCCTGTGCTGTGCCCCCAGAGGTTCGGCAGTGCCTGGGATGTTCCACCCTTACTTTGGAGTTTGGGGTTTTGGCTTGTTCGAACAGCAGCAACAGGGGCAGCAGCAGCAGGTGATGGCAAAGCGAGTGGTTTTATGCTCCCTGTGCTCTTCCCCCAGAGGTGACTTTTGAGTCGACTCAAAAGTCAGCAGGGAATGGCAAAGCGAGTGGTTTTATGCTCCCTGTGCTGTGCCCCCAGAGGTTCGGCAGTGCCTGGGATGTTCCACCCTTACTTTGGAGTTTGGGGTTTTGGCTTGTTCGAACAGCAGCAACAGGGGCAGCAGCAGCAGGTGATGGCAAAGCGAGTGGTTTTATGCTCCCTGTGCTCTTCCCCCAGAGGTGACTTTTGAGTCGACTCAAAAGTCAGCAGGGAATGGCAAAGCGAGTGGTTTTATGCTCCCTGTGCTGTGCCCCCAGAGGTTCGGCAGTGCCTGGGATGTTCCACCCTTACTTTGGAGTTTGGGGTTTTGGCTTGTTCGAACAGCAGCAACAGGGGCAGCAGCAGCAGGTGATGGCAAAGCGAGTGGTTTTATGCTCCCTGTGCTCTTCCCCCAGAGGTGACTTTTGAGTCGACTCAAAAGTCAGCAGGGAATGGCAAAGCGAGTGGTTTTATGCTCCCTGTGCTGTGCCCCCAGAGGTTCGGCAGTGCCTGGGATGTTCCACCCTTACTTTGGAGTTTGGGGTTTTGGCTTGTTCGAACAGCAGCAACAGGGGCAGCAGCAGCAGGTGATGGCAAAGCGAGTGGTTTTATGCTCCCTGTGCTCTTCCCCCAGAGGTGACTTTTGAGTCGACTCAAAAGTCAGCAGGGAATGGCAAAGCGAGTGGTTTTATGCTCCCTGTGCTGTGCCCCCAGAGGTTCGGCAAGTGCCTGGGATGTTCCACCCTTACTTTGGAGTTTGGGGTTTTGGCTTGTTCGAACAGCAGCAACAGGGGCAGCAGCAGCAGGTGATGGCAAAGCGAGTGGTTTTATGCTCCCTGTGCTCTTCCCCCAGAGGTGACTTTTGAGTCGACTCAAAAGTCAGCAGGGAATGGCAAAGCGAGTGGTTTTATGCTCCCTGTGCTGTGCCCCCAGAGGTTCGGCAGTGCCTGGGATGTTCCACCCTTACTTTGGAGTTTGGGGTTTTGGCTTGTTCGAACAGCAGCAACAGGGGCAGCAGCAGCAGGTGATGGCAAAGCGAGTGGTTTTATGCTCCCTGTGCTCTTCCCCCAGAGGTGACTTTTGAGTCGACTCAAAAGTCAGCAGGGAATGGCAAAGCGAGTGGTTTTATGCTCCCTGTGCTGTGCCCCCAGAGGTTCGGCAGTGCCTGGGATGTTCCACCCTTACTTTGGAGTTTGGGGTTTTGGCTTGTTCGAACAGCAGCAACAGGGGCAGCAGCAGCAGGTGATGGCAAAGCGAGTGGTTTTATGCTCCCTGTGCTCTTCCCCCAGAGGTGACTTTTGAGTCGACTCAAAAGTCAGCAGGGAATGGCAAAGCGAGTGGTTTTATGCTCCCTGTGCTGTGCCCCCAGAGGTTCGGCAGTGCCTGGGATGTTCCACCCTTACTTTGGAGTTTGGGGTTTTGGCTTGTTCGAACAGCAGCAACAGGGGCAGCAGCAGCAGGTGATGGCAAAGCGAGTGGTTTTATGCTCCCTGTGCTCTTCCCCCAGAGGTGACTTTTGAGTCGACTCAAAAGTCAGCAGGGAATGGCAAAGCGAGTGGTTTTATGCTCCCTGTGCTGTGCCCCCAGAGGTTCGGCAGTGCCTGGGATGTTCCACCCTTACTTTGGAGTTTGGGGTTTTGGCTTGTTCGAACAGCAGCAACAGGGGCAGCAGCAGCAGGTGATGGCAAAGCGAGTGGTTTTATGCTCCCTGTGCTCTTCCCCCAGAGGTGACTTTTGAGTCGACTCAAAAGTCAGCAGGGAATGGCAAAGCGAGTGGTTTTATGCTCCCTGTGCTGTGCCCCCAGAGGTTCGGCAGTGCCTGGGATGTTCCACCCTTACTTTGGAGTTTGGGGTTTTGGCTTGTTCGAACAGCAGCAACAGGGGCAGCAGCAGCAGGTGATGGCAAAGCGAGTGGTTTTATGCTCCCTGTGCTCTTCCCCCAGAGGTGACTTTTGAGTCGACTCAAAAGTCAGCAGGGAATGGCAAAGCGAGTGGTTTTATGCTCCCTGTGCTGTGCCCCCAGAGGTTCGGCAGTGCCTGGGATGTTCCACCCTTACTTTGGAGTTTGGGGTTTTGGCTTGTTCGAACAGCAGCAACAGGGGCAGCAGCAGCAGGTGATGGCAAAGCGAGTGGTTTTATGCTCCCTGTGCTCTTCCCCCAGAGGTGACTTTTGAGTCGACTCAAAAGTCAGCAGGGAATGGCAAAGCGAGTGGTTTTATGCTCCCTGTGCTGTGCCCCCAGAGGTTCGGCAGTGCCTGGGATGTTCCACCCTTACTTTGGAGTTTGGGGTTTTGGCTTGTTCGAACAGCAGCAACAGGGGCAGCAGCAGCAGGTGATGGCAAAGCGAGTGGTTTTATGCTCCCTGTGCTCTTCCCCCAGAGGTGACTTTTGAGTCGACTCAAAAGTCAGCAGGGAATGGCAAAGCGAGTGGTTTTATGCTCCCTGTGCTGTGCCCCCAGAGGTTCGGCAGTGCCTGGGATGTTCCACCCTTACTTTGGAGTTTGGGGTTTTGGCTTGTTCGAACAGCAGCAACAGGGGCAGCAGCAGCAGGTGATGGCAAAGCGAGTGGTTTTATGCTCCCTGTGCTCTTCCCCCAGAGGTGACTTTTGAGTCGACTCAAAAGTCAGCAGGGAATGGCAAAGCGAGTGGTTTTATGCTCCCTGTGCTGTGCCCCCAGAGGTTCGGCAGTGCCTGGGATGTTCCACCCTTACTTTGGAGTTTGGGGTTTTGGCTTGTTCGAACAGCAGCAACAGGGGCAGCAGCAGCAGGTGATGGCAAAGCGAGTGGTTTTATGCTCCCTGTGCTCTTCCCCCAGAGGTGACTTTTGAGTCGACTCAAAAGTCAGCAGGGAATGGCAAAGCGAGTGGTTTTATGCTCCCTGTGCTGTGCCCCCAGAGGTTCGGCAGTGCCTGGGATGTTCCACCCTTACTTTGGAGTTTGGGGTTTTGGCTTGTTCGAACAGCAGCAACAGGGGCAGCAGCAGCAGGTGATGGCAAAGCGAGTGGTTTTATGCTCCCTGTGCTCTTCCCCCAGAGGTGACTTTTGAGTCGACTCAAAAGTCAGCAGGGAATGGCAAAGCGAGTGGTTTTATGCTCCCTGTGCTGTGCCCCCAGAGGTTCGGCAGTGCCTGGGATGTTCCACCCTTACTTTGGAGTTTGGGGTTTTGGCTTGTTCGAACAGCAGCAACAGGGGCAGCAGCAGCAGGTGATGGCAAAGCGAGTGGTTTTATGCTCCCTGTGCTCTTCCCCCAGAGGTGACTTTTGAGTCGACTCAAAAGTCAGCAGGGAATGGCAAAGCGAGTGGTTTTATGCTCCCTGTGCTGTGCCCCCAGAGGTTCGGCAGTGCCTGGGATGTTCCACCCTTACTTTGGAGTTTGGGGTTTTGGCTTGTTCGAACAGCAGCAACAGGGGCAGCAGCAGCAGGTGATGGCAAAGCGAGTGGTTTTATGCTCCCTGTGCTCTTCCCCCAGAGGTGACTTTTGAGTCGACTCAAAAGTCAGCAGGGAATGGCAAAGCGAGTGGTTTTATGCTCCCTGTGCTGTGCCCCCAGAGGTTCGGCAGTGCCTGGGATGTTCCACCCTTACTTTGGAGTTTGGGGTTTTGGCTTGTTCGAACAGCAGCAACAGGGGCAGCAGCAGCAGGTGATGGCAAAGCGAGTGGTTTTATGCTCCCTGTGCTCTTCCCCCAGAGGTGACTTTTGAGTCGACTCAAAAGTCAGCAGGGAATGGCAAAGCGAGTGGTTTTATGCTCCCTGTGCTGTGCCCCCAGAGGTTCGGCAGTGCCTGGGATGTTCCACCCTTACTTTGGAGTTTGGGGTTTTGGCTTGTTCGAACAGCAGCAACAGGGGCAGCAGCAGCAGGTGATGGCAAAGCGAGTGGTTTTATGCTCCCTGTGCTCTTCCCCCAGAGGTGACTTTTGAGTCGACTCAAAAGTCAGCAGGGAATGGCAAAGCGAGTGGTTTTATGCTCCCTGTGCTGTGCCCCCAGAGGTTCGGCAGTGCCTGGGATGTTCCACCCTTACTTTGGAGTTTGGGGTTTTGGCTTGTTCGAACAGCAGCAACAGGGGCAGCAGCAGCAGGTGATGGCAAAGCGAGTGGTTTTATGCTCCCTGTGCTCTTCCCCCAGAGGTGACTTTTGAGTCGACTCAAAAGTCAGCAGGGAATGGCAAAGCGAGTGGTTTTATGCTCCCTGTGCTGTGCCCCCAGAGGTTCGGCAGTGCCTGGGATGTTCCACCCTTACTTTGGAGTTTGGGGTTTTGGCTTGTTCGAACAGCAGCAACAGGGGCAGCAGCAGCAGGTGATGGCAAAGCGAGTGGTTTTATGCTCCCTGTGCTCTTCCCCCAGAGGTGACTTTTGAGTCGACTCAAAAGTCAGCAGGGAATGGCAAAGCGAGTGGTTTTATGCTCCCTGTGCTGTGCCCCCAGAGGTTCGGCAGTGCCTGGGATGTTCCACCCTTACTTTGGAGTTTGGGGTTTTGGCTTGTTCGAACAGCAGCAACAGGGGCAGCAGCAGCAGGTGATGGCAAAGCGAGTGGTTTTATGCTCCCTGTGCTCTTCCCCCAGAGGTGACTTTTGAGTCGACTCAAAAGTCAGCAGGGAATGGCAAAGCGAGTGGTTTTATGCTCCCTGTGCTGTGCCCCCAGAGGTTCGGCAGTGCCTGGGATGTTCCACCCTTACTTTGGAGTTTGGGGTTTTGGCTTGTTCGAACAGCAGCAACAGGGGCAGCAGCAGCAGGTGATGGCAAAGCGAGTGGTTTTATGCTCCCTGTGCTCTTCCCCCAGAGGTGACTTTTGAGTCGACTCAAAAGTCAGCAGGGAATGGCAAAGCGAGTGGTTTTATGCTCCCTGTGCTGTGCCCCCAGAGGTTCGGCAGTGCCTGGGATGTTCCACCCTTACTTTGGAGTTTGGGGTTTTGGCTTGTTCGAACAGCAGCAACAGGGGCAGCAGCAGCAGGTGATGGCAAAGCGAGTGGTTTTATGCTCCCTGTGCTCTTCCCCCAGAGGTGACTTTTGAGTCGACTCAAAAGTCAGCAGGGAATGGCAAAGCGAGTGGTTTTATGCTCCCTGTGCTGTGCCCCCAGAGGTTCGGCAGTGCCTGGGATGTTCCACCCTTACTTTGGAGTTTGGGGTTTTGGCTTGTTCGAACAGCAGCAACAGGGGCAGCAGCAGCAGGTGATGGCAAAGCGAGTGGTTTTATGCTCCCTGTGCTCTTCCCCCAGAGGTGACTTTTGAGTCGACTCAAAAGTCAGCAGGGAATGGCAAAGCGAGTGGTTTTATGCTCCCTGTGCTGTGCCCCCAGAGGTTCGGCAGTGCCTGGGATGTTCCACCCTTACTTTGGAGTTTGGGGTTTTGGCTTGTTCGAACAGCAGCAACAGGGGCAGCAGCAGCAGGTGATGGCAAAGCGAGTGGTTTTATGCTCCCTGTGCTCTTCCCCCAGAGGTGACTTTTGAGTCGACTCAAAAGTCAGCAGGGAATGGCAAAGCGAGTGGTTTTATGCTCCCTGTGCTGTGCCCCCAGAGGTTCGGCAGTGCCTGGGATGTTCCACCCTTACTTTGGAGTTTGGGGTTTTGGCTTGTTCGAACAGCAGCAACAGGGGCAGCAGCAGCAGGTGATGGCAAAGCGAGTGGTTTTATGCTCCCTGTGCTCTTCCCCCAGAGGTGACTTTTGAGTCGACTCAAAAGTCAGCAGGGAATGGCAAAGCGAGTGGTTTTATGCTCCCTGTGCTGTGCCCCCAGAGGTTCGGCAGTGCCTGGGATGTTCCACCCTTACTTTGGAGTTTGGGGTTTTGGCTTGTTCGAACAGCAGCAACAGGGGCAGCAGCAGCAGGTGATGGCAAAGCGAGTGGTTTTATGCTCCCTGTGCTCTTCCCCCAGAGGTGACTTTTGAGTCGACTCAAAAGTCAGCAGGGAATGGCAAAGCGAGTGGTTTTATGCTCCCTGTGCTGTGCCCCCAGAGGTTCGGCAGTGCCTGGGATGTTCCACCCTTACTTTGGAGTTTGGGGTTTTGGCTTGTTCGAACAGCAGCAACAGGGGCAGCAGCAGCAGGTGATGGCAAAGCGAGTGGTTTTATGCTCCCTGTGCTCTTCCCCCAGAGGTGACTTTTGAGTCGACTCAAAAGTCAGCAGGGAATGGCAAAGCGAGTGGTTTTATGCTCCCTGTGCTGTGCCCCCAGAGGTTCGGCAGTGCCTGGGATGTTCCACCCTTACTTTGGAGTTTGGGGTTTTGGCTTGTTCGAACAGCAGCAACAGGGGCAGCAGCAGCAGGTGATGGCAAAGCGAGTGGTTTTATGCTCCCTGTGCTCTTCCCCCAGAGGTGACTTTTGAGTCGACTCAAAAGTCAGCAGGGAATGGCAAAGCGAGTGGTTTTATGCTCCCTGTGCTGTGCCCCCAGAGGTTCGGCAGTGCCTGGGATGTTCCACCCTTACTTTGGAGTTTGGGGTTTTGGCTTGTTCGAACAGCAGCAACAGGGGCAGCAGCAGCAGGTGATGGCAAAGCGAGTGGTTTTATGCTCCCTGTGCTCTTCCCCCAGAGGTGACTTTTGAGTCGACTCAAAAGTCAGCAGGGAATGGCAAAGCGAGTGGTTTTATGCTCCCTGTGCTGTGCCCCCAGAGGTTCGGCAGTGCCTGGGATGTTCCACCCTTACTTTGGAGTTTGGGGTTTTGGCTTGTTCGAACAGCAGCAACAGGGGCAGCAGCAGCAGGTGATGGCAAAGCGAGTGGTTTTATGCTCCCTGTGCTCTTCCCCCAGAGGTGACTTTTGAGTCGACTCAAAAGTCAGCAGGGAATGGCAAAGCGAGTGGTTTTATGCTCCCTGTGCTGTGCCCCCAGAGGTTCGGCAGTGCCTGGGATGTTCCACCCTTACTTTGGAGTTTGGGGTTTTGGCTTGTTCGAACAGCAGCAACAGGGGCAGCAGCAGCAGGTGATGGCAAAGCGAGTGGTTTTATGCTCCCTGTGCTCTTCCCCCAGAGGTGACTTTTGAGTCGACTCAAAAGTCAGCAGGGAATGGCAAAGCGAGTGGTTTTATGCTCCCTGTGCTGTGCCCCCAGAGGTTCGGCAGTGCCTGGGATGTTCCACCCTTACTTTGGAGTTTGGGGTTTTGGCTTGTTCGAACAGCAGCAACAGGGGCAGCAGCAGCAGGTGATGGCAAAGCGAGTGGTTTTATGCTCCCTGTGCTCTTCCCCCAGAGGTGACTTTTGAGTCGACTCAAAAGTCAGCAGGGAATGGCAAAGCGAGTGGTTTTATGCTCCCTGTGCTGTGCCCCCAGAGGTTCGGCAGTGCCTGGGATGTTCCACCCTTACTTTGGAGTTTGGGGTTTTGGCTTGTTCGAACAGCAGCAACAGGGGCAGCAGCAGCAGGTGATGGCAAAGCGAGTGGTTTTATGCTCCCTGTGCTCTTCCCCCAGAGGTGACTTTTGAGTCGACTCAAAAGTCAGCAGGGAATGGCAAAGCGAGTGGTTTTATGCTCCCTGTGCTGTGCCCCCAGAGGTTCGGCAGTGCCTGGGATGTTCCACCCTTACTTTGGAGTTTGGGGTTTTGGCTTGTTCGAACAGCAGCAACAGGGGCAGCAGCAGCAGGTGATGGCAAAGCGAGTGGTTTTATGCTCCCTGTGCTCTTCCCCCAGAGGTGACTTTTGAGTCGACTCAAAAGTCAGCAGGGAATGGCAAAGCGAGTGGTTTTATGCTCCCTGTGCTGTGCCCCCAGAGGTTCAGGCAAGTGCCTGGGATGTTCCACCCTTACTTTGGAGTTTGGGGTTTTGGCTTGTTCGAACAGCAGCAACAGGGGCAGCAGCAGCAGGTGATGGCAAAGCGAGTGGTTTTATGCTCCCTGTGCTCTTCCCCCAGAGGTGACTTTTGAGTCGACTCAAAAGTCAGCAGGGAATGGCAAAGCGAGTGGTTTTATGCTCCCTGTGCTGTGCCCCCAGAGGTTCGGCAGTGCCTGGGATGTTCCACCCTTACTTTGGAGTTTGGGGTTTTGGCTTGTTCGAACAGCAGCAACAGGGGCAGCAGCAGCAGGTGATGGCAAAGCGAGTGGTTTTATGCTCCCTGTGCTCTTCCCCCAGAGGTGACTTTTGAGTCGACTCAAAAGTCAGCAGGGAATGGCAAAGCGAGTGGTTTTATGCTCCCTGTGCTGTGCCCCCAGAGGTTCGGCAGTGCCTGGGATGTTCCACCCTTACTTTGGAGTTTGGGGTTTTGGCTTGTTCGAACAGCAGCAACAGGGGCAGCAGCAGCAGGTGATGGCAAAGCGAGTGGTTTTATGCTCCCTGTGCTCTTCCCCCAGAGGTGACTTTTGAGTCGACTCAAAAGTCAGCAGGGAATGGCAAAGCGAGTGGTTTTATGCTCCCTGTGCTGTGCCCCCAGAGGTTCGGCAGTGCCTGGGATGTTCCACCCTTACTTTGGAGTTTGGGGTTTTGGCTTGTTCGAACAGCAGCAACAGGGGCAGCAGCAGCAGGTGATGGCAAAGCGAGTGGTTTTATGCTCCCTGTGCTCTTCCCCCAGAGGTGACTTTTGAGTCGACTCAAAAGTCAGCAGGGAATGGCAAAGCGAGTGGTTTTATGCTCCCTGTGCTGTGCCCCCAGAGGTTCGGCAGTGCCTGGGATGTTCCACCCTTACTTTGGAGTTTGGGGTTTTGGCTTGTTCGAACAGCAGCAACAGGGGCAGCAGCAGCAGGTGATGGCAAAGCGAGTGGTTTTATGCTCCCTGTGCTCTTCCCCCAGAGGTGACTTTTGAGTCGACTCAAAAGTCAGCAGGGAATGGCAAAGCGAGTGGTTTTATGCTCCCTGTGCTGTGCCCCCAGAGGTTCAGGCAAGTGCCTGGTATGTTCCACCCTTACTTTGGAGTTTGGGGTTTTGGCTTGTTCGAACAGCAGCAACAGGGGCAGCAGCAGCAGGTGATGGCAAAGCGAGTGGTTTTATGCTCCCTGTGCTCTTCCCCCAGAGGTGACTTTTGAGTCGACTCAAAAGTCAGCAGGGAATGGCAAAGCGAGTGGTTTTATGCTCCCTGTGCTGTGCCCCCAGAGGTTCGGCAGTGCCTGGGATGTTCCACCCTTACTTTGGAGTTTGGGGTTTTGGCTTGTTCGAACAGCAGCAACAGGGGCAGCAGCAGCAGGTGATGGCAAAGCGAGTGGTTTTATGCTCCCTGTGCTCTTCCCCCAGAGGTGACTTTTGAGTCGACTCAAAAGTCAGCAGGGAATGGCAAAGCGAGTGGTTTTATGCTCCCTGTGCTGTGCCCCCAGAGGTTCGGCAGTGCCTGGGATGTTCCACCCTTACTTTGGAGTTTGGGGTTTTGGCTTGTTCGAACAGCAGCAACAGGGGCAGCAGCAGCAGGTGATGGCAAAGCGAGTGGTTTTATGCTCCCTGTGCTCTTCCCCCAGAGGTGACTTTTGAGTCGACTCAAAAGTCAGCAGGGAATGGCAAAGCGAGTGGTTTTATGCTCCCTGTGCTGTGCCCCCAGAGGTTCGGCAGTGCCTGGGATGTTCCACCCTTACTTTGGAGTTTGGGGTTTTGGCTTGTTCGAACAGCAGCAACAGGGGCAGCAGCAGCAGGTGATGGCAAAGCGAGTGGTTTTATGCTCCCTGTGCTCTTCCCCCAGAGGTGACTTTTGAGTCGACTCAAAAGTCAGCAGGGAATGGCAAAGCGAGTGGTTTTATGCTCCCTGTGCTGTGCCCCCAGAGGTTCGGCAGTGCCTGGGATGTTCCACCCTTACTTTGGAGTTTGGGGTTTTGGCTTGTTCGAACAGCAGCAACAGGGGCAGCAGCAGCAGGTGATGGCAAAGCGAGTGGTTTTATGCTCCCTGTGCTCTTCCCCCAGAGGTGACTTTTGAGTCGACTCAAAAGTCAGCAGGGAATGGCAAAGCGAGTGGTTTTATGCTCCCTGTGCTGTGCCCCCAGAGGTTCGGCAGTGCCTGGGATGTTCCACCCTTACTTTGGAGTTTGGGGTTTTGGCTTGTTCGAACAGCAGCAACAGGGGCAGCAGCAGCAGGTGATGGCAAAGCGAGTGGTTTTATGCTCCCTGTGCTCTTCCCCCAGAGGTGACTTTTGAGTCGACTCAAAAGTCAGCAGGGAATGGCAAAGCGAGTGGTTTTATGCTCCCTGTGCTGTGCCCCCAGAGGTTCGGCAGTGCCTGGGATGTTCCACCCTTACTTTGGAGTTTGGGGTTTTGGCTTGTTCGAACAGCAGCAACAGGGGCAGCAGCAGCAGGTGATGGCAAAGCGAGTGGTTTTATGCTCCCTGTGCTCTTCCCCCAGAGGTGACTTTTGAGTCGACTCAAAAGTCAGCAGGGAATGGCAAAGCGAGTGGTTTTATGCTCCCTGTGCTGTGCCCCCAGAGGTTCGGCAGTGCCTGGGATGTTCCACCCTTACTTTGGAGTTTGGGGTTTTGGCTTGTTCGAACAGCAGCAACAGGGGCAGCAGCAGCAGGTGATGGCAAAGCGAGTGGTTTTATGCTCCCTGTGCTCTTCCCCCAGAGGTGACTTTTGAGTCGACTCAAAAGTCAGCAGGGAATGGCAAAGCGAGTGGTTTTATGCTCCCTGTGCTGTGCCCCCAGAGGTTCGGCAGTGCCTGGGATGTTCCACCCTTACTTTGGAGTTTGGGGTTTTGGCTTGTTCGAACAGCAGCAACAGGGGCAGCAGCAGCAGGTGATGGCAAAGCGAGTGGTTTTATGCTCCCTGTGCTCTTCCCCCAGAGGTGACTTTTGAGTCGACTCAAAAGTCAGCAGGGAATGGCAAAGCGAGTGGTTTTATGCTCCCTGTGCTGTGCCCCCAGAGGTTCGGCAGTGCCTGGGATGTTCCACCCTTACTTTGGAGTTTGGGGTTTTGGCTTGTTCGAACAGCAGCAACAGGGGCAGCAGCAGCAGGTGATGGCAAAGCGAGTGGTTTTATGCTCCCTGTGCTCTTCCCCCAGAGGTGACTTTTGAGTCGACTCAAAAGTCAGCAGGGAATGGCAAAGCGAGTGGTTTTATGCTCCCTGTGCTGTGCCCCCAGAGGTTCGGCAGTGCCTGGGATGTTCCACCCTTACTTTGGAGTTTGGGGTTTTGGCTTGTTCGAACAGCAGCAACAGGGGCAGCAGCAGCAGGTGATGGCAAAGCGAGTGGTTTTATGCTCCCTGTGCTCTTCCCCCAGAGGTGACTTTTGAGTCGACTCAAAAGTCAGCAGGGAATGGCAAAGCGAGTGGTTTTATGCTCCCTGTGCTGTGCCCCCAGAGGTTCGGCAGTGCCTGGGATGTTCCACCCTTACTTTGGAGTTTGGGGTTTTGGCTTGTTCGAACAGCAGCAACAGGGGCAGCAGCAGCAGGTGATGGCAAAGCGAGTGGTTTTATGCTCCCTGTGCTCTTCCCCCAGAGGTGACTTTTGAGTCGACTCAAAAGTCAGCAGGGAATGGCAAAGCGAGTGGTTTTATGCTCCCTGTGCTGTGCCCCCAGAGGTTCGGCAGTGCCTGGGATGTTCCACCCTTACTTTGGAGTTTGGGGTTTTGGCTTGTTCGAACAGCAGCAACAGGGGCAGCAGCAGCAGGTGATGGCAAAGCGAGTGGTTTTATGCTCCCTGTGCTCTTCCCCCAGAGGTGACTTTTGAGTCGACTCAAAAGTCAGCAGGGAATGGCAAAGCGAGTGGTTTTATGCTCCCTGTGCTGTGCCCCCAGAGGTTCGGCAGTGCCTGGGATGTTCCACCCTTACTTTGGAGTTTGGGGTTTTGGCTTGTTCGAACAGCAGCAACAGGGGCAGCAGCAGCAGGTGATGGCAAAGCGAGTGGTTTTATGCTCCCTGTGCTCTTCCCCCAGAGGTGACTTTTGAGTCGACTCAAAAGTCAGCAGGGAATGGCAAAGCGAGTGGTTTTATGCTCCCTGTGCTGTGCCCCCAGAGGTTCGGCAGTGCCTGGGATGTTCCACCCTTACTTTGGAGTTTGGGGTTTTGGCTTGTTCGAACAGCAGCAACAGGGGCAGCAGCAGCAGGTGATGGCAAAGCGAGTGGTTTTATGCTCCCTGTGCTCTTCCCCCAGAGGTGACTTTTGAGTCGACTCAAAAGTCAGCAGGGAATGGCAAAGCGAGTGGTTTTATGCTCCCTGTGCTGTGCCCCCAGAGGTTCGGCAGTGCCTGGGATGTTCCACCCTTACTTTGGAGTTTGGGGTTTTGGCTTGTTCGAACAGCAGCAACAGGGGCAGCAGCAGCAGGTGATGGCAAAGCGAGTGGTTTTATGCTCCCTGTGCTCTTCCCCCAGAGGTGACTTTTGAGTCGACTCAAAAGTCAGCAGGGAATGGCAAAGCGAGTGGTTTTATGCTCCCTGTGCTGTGCCCCCAGAGGTTCGGCAGTGCCTGGGATGTTCCACCCTTACTTTGGAGTTTGGGGTTTTGGCTTGTTCGAACAGCAGCAACAGGGGCAGCAGCAGCAGGTGATGGCAAAGCGAGTGGTTTTATGCTCCCTGTGCTCTTCCCCCAGAGGTGACTTTTGAGTCGACTCAAAAGTCAGCAGGGAATGGCAAAGCGAGTGGTTTTATGCTCCCTGTGCTGTGCCCCCAGAGGTTCGGCAAGTGCCTGGGATGTTCCACCCTTACTTTGGAGTTTGGGGTTTTGGCTTGTTCGAACAGCAGCAACAGGGGCAGCAGCAGCAGGTGATGGCAAAGCGAGTGGTTTTATGCTCCCTGTGCTCTTCCCCCAGAGGTGACTTTTGAGTCGACTCAAAAGTCAGCAGGGAATGGCAAAGCGAGTGGTTTTATGCTCCCTGTGCTGTGCCCCCAGAGGTTCGGCAGTGCCTGGGATGTTCCACCCTTACTTTGGAGTTTGGGGTTTTGGCTTGTTCGAACAGCAGCAACAGGGGCAGCAGCAGCAGGTGATGGCAAAGCGAGTGGTTTTATGCTCCCTGTGCTCTTCCCCCAGAGGTGACTTTTGAGTCGACTCAAAAGTCAGCAGGGAATGGCAAAGCGAGTGGTTTTATGCTCCCTGTGCTGTGCCCCCAGAGGTTCAGGCAGTGCCTGGGATGTTCCACCCTTACTTTGGAGTTTGGGGTTTTGGCTTGTTCGAACAGCAGCAACAGGGGCAGCAGCAGCAGGTGATGGCAAAGCGAGTGGTTTTATGCTCCCTGTGCTCTTCCCCCAGAGGTGACTTTTGAGTCGACTCAAAAGTCAGCAGGGAATGGCAAAGCGAGTGGTTTTATGCTCCCTGTGCTGTGCCCCCAGAGGTTCGGCAGTGCCTGGGATGTTCCACCCTTACTTTGGAGTTTGGGGTTTTGGCTTGTTCGAACAGCAGCAACAGGGGCAGCAGCAGCAGGTGATGGCAAAGCGAGTGGTTTTATGCTCCCTGTGCTCTTCCCCCAGAGGTGACTTTTGAGTCGACTCAAAAGTCAGCAGGGAATGGCAAAGCGAGTGGTTTTATGCTCCCTGTGCTGTGCCCCCAGAGGTTCGGCAGTGCCTGGGATGTTCCACCCTTACTTTGGAGTTTGGGGTTTTGGCTTGTTCGAACAGCAGCAACAGGGGCAGCAGCAGCAGGTGATGGCAAAGCGAGTGGTTTTATGCTCCCTGTGCTCTTCCCCCAGAGGTGACTTTTGAGTCGACTCAAAAGTCAGCAGGGAATGGCAAAGCGAGTGGTTTTATGCTCCCTGTGCTGTGCCCCCAGAGGTTCGGCAGTGCCTGGGATGTTCCACCCTTACTTTGGAGTTTGGGGTTTTGGCTTGTTCGAACAGCAGCAACAGGGGCAGCAGCAGCAGGTGATGGCAAAGCGAGTGGTTTTATGCTCCCTGTGCTCTTCCCCCAGAGGTGACTTTTGAGTCGACTCAAAAGTCAGCAGGGAATGGCAAAGCGAGTGGTTTTATGCTCCCTGTGCTGTGCCCCCAGAGGTTCGGCAGTGCCTGGGATGTTCCACCCTTACTTTGGAGTTTGGGGTTTTGGCTTGTTCGAACAGCAGCAACAGGGGCAGCAGCAGCAGGTGATGGCAAAGCGAGTGGTTTTATGCTCCCTGTGCTCTTCCCCCAGAGGTGACTTTTGAGTCGACTCAAAAGTCAGCAGGGAATGGCAAAGCGAGTGGTTTTATGCTCCCTGTGCTGTGCCCCCAGAGGTTCGGCAGTGCCTGGGATGTTCCACCCTTACTTTGGAGTTTGGGGTTTTGGCTTGTTCGAACAGCAGCAACAGGGGCAGCAGCAGCAGGTGATGGCAAAGCGAGTGGTTTTATGCTCCCTGTGCTCTTCCCCCAGAGGTGACTTTTGAGTCGACTCAAAAGTCAGCAGGGAATGGCAAAGCGAGTGGTTTTATGCTCCCTGTGCTGTGCCCCCAGAGGTTCGGCAGTGCCTGGGATGTTCCACCCTTACTTTGGAGTTTGGGGTTTTGGCTTGTTCGAACAGCAGCAACAGGGGCAGCAGCAGCAGGTGATGGCAAAGCGAGTGGTTTTATGCTCCCTGTGCTCTTCCCCCAGAGGTGACTTTTGAGTCGACTCAAAAGTCAGCAGGGAATGGCAAAGCGAGTGGTTTTATGCTCCCTGTGCTGTGCCCCCAGAGGTTCGGCAGTGCCTGGGATGTTCCACCCTTACTTTGGAGTTTGGGGTTTTGGCTTGTTCGAACAGCAGCAACAGGGGCAGCAGCAGCAGGTGATGGCAAAGCGAGTGGTTTTATGCTCCCTGTGCTCTTCCCCCAGAGGTGACTTTTGAGTCGACTCAAAAGTCAGCAGGGAATGGCAAAGCGAGTGGTTTTATGCTCCCTGTGCTGTGCCCCCAGAGGTTCGGCAGTGCCTGGGATGTTCCACCCTTACTTTGGAGTTTGGGGTTTTGGCTTGTTCGAACAGCAGCAACAGGGGCAGCAGCAGCAGGTGATGGCAAAGCGAGTGGTTTTATGCTCCCTGTGCTCTTCCCCCAGAGGTGACTTTTGAGTCGACTCAAAAGTCAGCAGGGAATGGCAAAGCGAGTGGTTTTATGCTCCCTGTGCTGTGCCCCCAGAGGTTCGGCAGTGCCTGGGATGTTCCACCCTTACTTTGGAGTTTGGGGTTTTGGCTTGTTCGAACAGCAGCAACAGGGGCAGCAGCAGCAGGTGATGGCAAAGCGAGTGGTTTTATGCTCCCTGTGCTCTTCCCCCAGAGGTGACTTTTGAGTCGACTCAAAAGTCAGCAGGGAATGGCAAAGCGAGTGGTTTTATGCTCCCTGTGCTGTGCCCCCAGAGGTTCGGCAGTGCCTGGGATGTTCCACCCTTACTTTGGAGTTTGGGGTTTTGGCTTGTTCGAACAGCAGCAACAGGGGCAGCAGCAGCAGGTGATGGCAAAGCGAGTGGTTTTATGCTCCCTGTGCTCTTCCCCCAGAGGTGACTTTTGAGTCGACTCAAAAGTCAGCAGGGAATGGCAAAGCGAGTGGTTTTATGCTCCCTGTGCTGTGCCCCCAGAGGTTCGGCAGTGCCTGGGATGTTCCACCCTTACTTTGGAGTTTGGGGTTTTGGCTTGTTCGAACAGCAGCAACAGGGGCAGCAGCAGCAGGTGATGGCAAAGCGAGTGGTTTTATGCTCCCTGTGCTCTTCCCCCAGAGGTGACTTTTGAGTCGACTCAAAAGTCAGCAGGGAATGGCAAAGCGAGTGGTTTTATGCTCCCTGTGCTGTGCCCCCAGAGGTTCGGCAGTGCCTGGGATGTTCCACCCTTACTTTGGAGTTTGGGGTTTTGGCTTGTTCGAACAGCAGCAACAGGGGCAGCAGCAGCAGGTGATGGCAAAGCGAGTGGTTTTATGCTCCCTGTGCTCTTCCCCCAGAGGTGACTTTTGAGTCGACTCAAAAGTCAGCAGGGAATGGCAAAGCGAGTGGTTTTATGCTCCCTGTGCTGTGCCCCCAGAGGTTCGGCAGTGCCTGGGATGTTCCACCCTTACTTTGGAGTTTGGGGTTTTGGCTTGTTCGAACAGCAGCAACAGGGGCAGCAGCAGCAGGTGATGGCAAAGCGAGTGGTTTTATGCTCCCTGTGCTCTTCCCCCAGAGGTGACTTTTGAGTCGACTCAAAAGTCAGCAGGGAATGGCAAAGCGAGTGGTTTTATGCTCCCTGTGCTGTGCCCCCAGAGGTTCGGCAGTGCCTGGGATGTTCCACCCTTACTTTGGAGTTTGGGGTTTTGGCTTGTTCGAACAGCAGCAACAGGGGCAGCAGCAGCAGGTGATGGCAAAGCGAGTGGTTTTATGCTCCCTGTGCTCTTCCCCCAGAGGTGACTTTTGAGTCGACTCAAAAGTCAGCAGGGAATGGCAAAGCGAGTGGTTTTATGCTCCCTGTGCTGTGCCCCCAGAGGTTCGGCAGTGCCTGGGATGTTCCACCCTTACTTTGGAGTTTGGGGTTTTGGCTTGTTCGAACAGCAGCAACAGGGGCAGCAGCAGCAGGTGATGGCAAAGCGAGTGGTTTTATGCTCCCTGTGCTCTTCCCCCAGAGGTGACTTTTGAGTCGACTCAAAAGTCAGCAGGGAATGGCAAAGCGAGTGGTTTTATGCTCCCTGTGCTGTGCCCCCAGAGGTTCGGCAGTGCCTGGGATGTTCCACCCTTACTTTGGAGTTTGGGGTTTTGGCTTGTTCGAACAGCAGCAACAGGGGCAGCAGCAGCAGGTGATGGCAAAGCGAGTGGTTTTATGCTCCCTGTGCTCTTCCCCCAGAGGTGACTTTTGAGTCGACTCAAAAGTCAGCAGGGAATGGCAAAGCGAGTGGTTTTATGCTCCCTGTGCTGTGCCCCCAGAGGTTCGGCAGTGCCTGGGATGTTCCACCCTTACTTTGGAGTTTGGGGTTTTGGCTTGTTCGAACAGCAGCAACAGGGGCAGCAGCAGCAGGTGATGGCAAAGCGAGTGGTTTTATGCTCCCTGTGCTCTTCCCCCAGAGGTGACTTTTGAGTCGACTCAAAAGTCAGCAGGGAATGGCAAAGCGAGTGGTTTTATGCTCCCTGTGCTGTGCCCCCAGAGGTTCGGCAGTGCCTGGGATGTTCCACCCTTACTTTGGAGTTTGGGGTTTTGGCTTGTTCGAACAGCAGCAACAGGGGCAGCAGCAGCAGGTGATGGCAAAGCGAGTGGTTTTATGCTCCCTGTGCTCTTCCCCCAGAGGTGACTTTTGAGTCGACTCAAAAGTCAGCAGGGAATGGCAAAGCGAGTGGTTTTATGCTCCCTGTGCTGTGCCCCCAGAGGTTCGGCAGTGCCTGGGATGTTCCACCCTTACTTTGGAGTTTGGGGTTTTGGCTTGTTCGAACAGCAGCAACAGGGGCAGCAGCAGCAGGTGATGGCAAAGCGAGTGGTTTTATGCTCCCTGTGCTCTTCCCCCAGAGGTGACTTTTGAGTCGACTCAAAAGTCAGCAGGGAATGGCAAAGCGAGTGGTTTTATGCTCCCTGTGCTGTGCCCCCAGAGGTTCGGCAGTGCCTGGGATGTTCCACCCTTACTTTGGAGTTTGGGGTTTTGGCTTGTTCGAACAGCAGCAACAGGGGCAGCAGCAGCAGGTGATGGCAAAGCGAGTGGTTTTATGCTCCCTGTGCTCTTCCCCCAGAGGTGACTTTTGAGTCGACTCAAAAGTCAGCAGGGAATGGCAAAGCGAGTGGTTTTATGCTCCCTGTGCTGTGCCCCCAGAGGTTCGGCAAGTGCCTGGGATGTTCCACCCTTACTTTGGAGTTTGGGGTTTTGGCTTGTTCGAACAGCAGCAACAGGGGCAGCAGCAGCAGGTGATGGCAAAGCGAGTGGTTTTATGCTCCCTGTGCTCTTCCCCCAGAGGTGACTTTTGAGTCGACTCAAAAGTCAGCAGGGAATGGCAAAGCGAGTGGTTTTATGCTCCCTGTGCTGTGCCCCCAGAGGTTCGGCAGTGCCTGGGATGTTCCACCCTTACTTTGGAGTTTGGGGTTTTGGCTTGTTCGAACAGCAGCAACAGGGGCAGCAGCAGCAGGTGATGGCAAAGCGAGTGGTTTTATGCTCCCTGTGCTCTTCCCCCAGAGGTGACTTTTGAGTCGACTCAAAAGTCAGCAGGGAATGGCAAAGCGAGTGGTTTTATGCTCCCTGTGCTGTGCCCCCAGAGGTTCGGCAGTGCCTGGGATGTTCCACCCTTACTTTGGAGTTTGGGGTTTTGGCTTGTTCGAACAGCAGCAACAGGGGCAGCAGCAGCAGGTGATGGCAAAGCGAGTGGTTTTATGCTCCCTGTGCTCTTCCCCCAGAGGTGACTTTTGAGTCGACTCAAAAGTCAGCAGGGAATGGCAAAGCGAGTGGTTTTATGCTCCCTGTGCTGTGCCCCCAGAGGTTCGGCAGTGCCTGGGATGTTCCACCCTTACTTTGGAGTTTGGGGTTTTGGCTTGTTCGAACAGCAGCAACAGGGGCAGCAGCAGCAGGTGATGGCAAAGCGAGTGGTTTTATGCTCCCTGTGCTCTTCCCCCAGAGGTGACTTTTGAGTCGACTCAAAAGTCAGCAGGGAATGGCAAAGCGAGTGGTTTTATGCTCCCTGTGCTGTGCCCCCAGAGGTTCAGCAGTGCCTGGTATGTTCCACCCTTACTTTGGAGTTTGGGGTTTTGGCTTGTTCGAACAGCAGCAACAGGGGCAGCAGCAGCAGGTGATGGCAAAGCGAGTGGTTTTATGCTCCCTGTGCTCTTCCCCCAGAGGTGACTTTTGAGTCGACTCAAAAGTCAGCAGGGAATGGCAAAGCGAGTGGTTTTATGCTCCCTGTGCTGTGCCCCCAGAGGTTCGGCAGTGCCTGGGATGTTCCACCCTTACTTTGGAGTTTGGGGTTTTGGCTTGTTCGAACAGCAGCAACAGGGGCAGCAGCAGCAGGTGATGGCAAAGCGAGTGGTTTTATGCTCCCTGTGCTCTTCCCCCAGAGGTGACTTTTGAGTCGACTCAAAAGTCAGCAGGGAATGGCAAAGCGAGTGGTTTTATGCTCCCTGTGCTGTGCCCCCAGAGGTTCGGCAGTGCCTGGGATGTTCCACCCTTACTTTGGAGTTTGGGGTTTTGGCTTGTTCGAACAGCAGCAACAGGGGCAGCAGCAGCAGGTGATGGCAAAGCGAGTGGTTTTATGCTCCCTGTGCTCTTCCCCCAGAGGTGACTTTTGAGTCGACTCAAAAGTCAGCAGGGAATGGCAAAGCGAGTGGTTTTATGCTCCCTGTGCTGTGCCCCCAGAGGTTCGGCAGTGCCTGGGATGTTCCACCCTTACTTTGGAGTTTGGGGTTTTGGCTTGTTCGAACAGCAGCAACAGGGGCAGCAGCAGCAGGTGATGGCAAAGCGAGTGGTTTTATGCTCCCTGTGCTCTTCCCCCAGAGGTGACTTTTGAGTCGACTCAAAAGTCAGCAGGGAATGGCAAAGCGAGTGGTTTTATGCTCCCTGTGCTGTGCCCCCAGAGGTTCGGCAGTGCCTGGGATGTTCCACCCTTACTTTGGAGTTTGGGGTTTTGGCTTGTTCGAACAGCAGCAACAGGGGCAGCAGCAGCAGGTGATGGCAAAGCGAGTGGTTTTATGCTCCCTGTGCTCTTCCCCCAGAGGTGACTTTTGAGTCGACTCAAAAGTCAGCAGGGAATGGCAAAGCGAGTGGTTTTATGCTCCCTGTGCTGTGCCCCCAGAGGTTCGGCAAGTGCCTGGGATGTTCCACCCTTACTTTGGAGTTTGGGGTTTTGGCTTGTTCGAACAGCAGCAACAGGGGCAGCAGCAGCAGGTGATGGCAAAGCGAGTGGTTTTATGCTCCCTGTGCTCTTCCCCCAGAGGTGACTTTTGAGTCGACTCAAAAGTCAGCAGGGAATGGCAAAGCGAGTGGTTTTATGCTCCCTGTGCTGTGCCCCCAGAGGTTCGGCAGTGCCTGGGATGTTCCACCCTTACTTTGGAGTTTGGGGTTTTGGCTTGTTCGAACAGCAGCAACAGGGGCAGCAGCAGCAGGTGATGGCAAAGCGAGTGGTTTTATGCTCCCTGTGCTCTTCCCCCAGAGGTGACTTTTGAGTCGACTCAAAAGTCAGCAGGGAATGGCAAAGCGAGTGGTTTTATGCTCCCTGTGCTGTGCCCCCAGAGGTTCGGCAGTGCCTGGGATGTTCCACCCTTACTTTGGAGTTTGGGGTTTTGGCTTGTTCGAACAGCAGCAACAGGGGCAGCAGCAGCAGGTGATGGCAAAGCGAGTGGTTTTATGCTCCCTGTGCTCTTCCCCCAGAGGTGACTTTTGAGTCGACTCAAAAGTCAGCAGGGAATGGCAAAGCGAGTGGTTTTATGCTCCCTGTGCTGTGCCCCCAGAGGTTCAGCAAGTGCCTGGGATGTTCCACCCTTACTTTGGAGTTTGGGGTTTTGGCTTGTTCGAACAGCAGCAACAGGGGCAGCAGCAGCAGGTGATGGCAAAGCGAGTGGTTTTATGCTCCCTGTGCTCTTCCCCCAGAGGTGACTTTTGAGTCGACTCAAAAGTCAGCAGGGAATGGCAAAGCGAGTGGTTTTATGCTCCCTGTGCTGTGCCCCCAGAGGTTCGGCAGTGCCTGGGATGTTCCACCCTTACTTTGGAGTTTGGGGTTTTGGCTTGTTCGAACAGCAGCAACAGGGGCAGCAGCAGCAGGTGATGGCAAAGCGAGTGGTTTTATGCTCCCTGTGCTCTTCCCCCAGAGGTGACTTTTGAGTCGACTCAAAAGTCAGCAGGGAATGGCAAAGCGAGTGGTTTTATGCTCCCTGTGCTGTGCCCCCAGAGGTTCGGCAGTGCCTGGGATGTTCCACCCTTACTTTGGAGTTTGGGGTTTTGGCTTGTTCGAACAGCAGCAACAGGGGCAGCAGCAGCAGGTGATGGCAAAGCGAGTGGTTTTATGCTCCCTGTGCTCTTCCCCCAGAGGTGACTTTTGAGTCGACTCAAAAGTCAGCAGGGAATGGCAAAGCGAGTGGTTTTATGCTCCCTGTGCTGTGCCCCCAGAGGTTCGGCAGTGCCTGGGATGTTCCACCCTTACTTTGGAGTTTGGGGTTTTGGCTTGTTCGAACAGCAGCAACAGGGGCAGCAGCAGCAGGTGATGGCAAAGCGAGTGGTTTTATGCTCCCTGTGCTCTTCCCCCAGAGGTGACTTTTGAGTCGACTCAAAAGTCAGCAGGGAATGGCAAAGCGAGTGGTTTTATGCTCCCTGTGCTGTGCCCCCAGAGGCTTCAGGCAGTGCCTGGTATGTTCCACCCTTACTTTGGAGTTTGGGGTTTTGGCTTGTTCGAACAGCAGCAACAGGGGCAGCAGCAGCAGGTGATGGCAAAGCGAGTGGTTTTATGCTCCCTGTGCTCTTCCCCCAGAGGTGACTTTTGAGTCGACTCAAAAGTCAGCAGGGAATGGCAAAGCGAGTGGTTTTATGCTCCCTGTGCTGTGCCCCCAGAGGTTCGGCAGTGCCTGGGATGTTCCACCCTTACTTTGGAGTTTGGGGTTTTGGCTTGTTCGAACAGCAGCAACAGGGGCAGCAGCAGCAGGTGATGGCAAAGCGAGTGGTTTTATGCTCCCTGTGCTCTTCCCCCAGAGGTGACTTTTGAGTCGACTCAAAAGTCAGCAGGGAATGGCAAAGCGAGTGGTTTTATGCTCCCTGTGCTGTGCCCCCAGAGGTTCAGGCAAGTGCCTGGTATGTTCCACCCTTACTTTGGAGTTTGGGGTTTTGGCTTGTTCGAACAGCAGCAACAGGGGCAGCAGCAGCAGGTGATGGCAAAGCGAGTGGTTTTATGCTCCCTGTGCTCTTCCCCCAGAGGTGACTTTTGAGTCGACTCAAAAGTCAGCAGGGAATGGCAAAGCGAGTGGTTTTATGCTCCCTGTGCTGTGCCCCCAGAGGTTCAGGCAAGTGCCTGGTATGTTCCACCCTTACTTTGGAGTTTGGGGTTTTGGCTTGTTCGAACAGCAGCAACAGGGGCAGCAGCAGCAGGTGATGGCAAAGCGAGTGGTTTTATGCTCCCTGTGCTCTTCCCCCAGAGGTGACTTTTGAGTCGACTCAAAAGTCAGCAGGGAATGGCAAAGCGAGTGGTTTTATGCTCCCTGTGCTGTGCCCCCAGAGGCTTCGGCAAGTGCCTGGTATGTTCCACCCTTACTTTGGAGTTTGGGGTTTTGGCTTGTTCGAACAGCAGCAACAGGGGCAGCAGCAGCAGGTGATGGCAAAGCGAGTGGTTTTATGCTCCCTGTGCTCTTCCCCCAGAGGTGACTTTTGAGTCGACTCAAAAGTCAGCAGGGAATGGCAAAGCGAGTGGTTTTATGCTCCCTGTGCTGTGCCCCCAGAGGTTCGGCAAGTGCCTGGGATGTTCCACCCTTACTTTGGAGTTTGGGGTTTTGGCTTGTTCGAACAGCAGCAACAGGGGCAGCAGCAGCAGGTGATGGCAAAGCGAGTGGTTTTATGCTCCCTGTGCTCTTCCCCCAGAGGTGACTTTTGAGTCGACTCAAAAGTCAGCAGGGAATGGCAAAGCGAGTGGTTTTATGCTCCCTGTGCTGTGCCCCCAGAGGCTTCAGGCAATGCCTGGTATGTTCCACCCTTACTTTGGAGTTTGGGGTTTTGGCTTGTTCGAACAGCAGCAACAGGGGCAGCAGCAGCAGGTGATGGCAAAGCGAGTGGTTTTATGCTCCCTGTGCTCTTCCCCCAGAGGTGACTTTTGAGTCGACTCAAAAGTCAGCAGGGAATGGCAAAGCGAGTGGTTTTATGCTCCCTGTGCTGTGCCCCCAGAGGTTCGGCAGTGCCTGGGATGTTCCACCCTTACTTTGGAGTTTGGGGTTTTGGCTTGTTCGAACAGCAGCAACAGGGGCAGCAGCAGCAGGTGATGGCAAAGCGAGTGGTTTTATGCTCCCTGTGCTCTTCCCCCAGAGGTGACTTTTGAGTCGACTCAAAAGTCAGCAGGGAATGGCAAAGCGAGTGGTTTTATGCTCCCTGTGCTGTGCCCCCAGAGGCTTCAGGCAAGTGCCTGGTATGTTCCACCCTTACTTTGGAGTTTGGGGTTTTGGCTTGTTCGAACAGCAGCAACAGGGGCAGCAGCAGCAGGTGATGGCAAAGCGAGTGGTTTTATGCTCCCTGTGCTCTTCCCCCAGAGGTGACTTTTGAGTCGACTCAAAAGTCAGCAGGGAATGGCAAAGCGAGTGGTTTTATGCTCCCTGTGCTGTGCCCCCAGAGGCTTCAGGCAAGTGCCTGGTATGTTCCACCCTTACTTTGGAGTTTGGGGTTTTGGCTTGTTCGAACAGCAGCAACAGGGGCAGCAGCAGCAGGTGATGGCAAAGCGAGTGGTTTTATGCTCCCTGTGCTCTTCCCCCAGAGGTGACTTTTGAGTCGACTCAAAAGTCAGCAGGGAATGGCAAAGCGAGTGGTTTTATGCTCCCTGTGCTGTGCCCCCAGAGGTTCGGCAGTGCCTGGGATGTTCCACCCTTACTTTGGAGTTTGGGGTTTTGGCTTGTTCGAACAGCAGCAACAGGGGCAGCAGCAGCAGGTGATGGCAAAGCGAGTGGTTTTATGCTCCCTGTGCTCTTCCCCCAGAGGTGACTTTTGAGTCGACTCAAAAGTCAGCAGGGAATGGCAAAGCGAGTGGTTTTATGCTCCCTGTGCTGTGCCCCCAGAGGCTTCAGGCAAGTGCCTGGTATGTTCCACCCTTACTTTGGAGTTTGGGGTTTTGGCTTGTTCGAACAGCAGCAACAGGGGCAGCAGCAGCAGGTGATGGCAAAGCGAGTGGTTTTATGCTCCCTGTGCTCTTCCCCCAGAGGTGACTTTTGAGTCGACTCAAAAGTCAGCAGGGAATGGCAAAGCGAGTGGTTTTATGCTCCCTGTGCTGTGCCCCCAGAGCTTCAGCAATGCCTGGTATGTTCCACCCTTACTTTGGAGTTTGGGGTTTTGGCTTGTTCGAACAGCAGCAACAGGGGCAGCAGCAGCAGGTGATGGCAAAGCGAGTGGTTTTATGCTCCCTGTGCTCTTCCCCCAGAGGTGACTTTTGAGTCGACTCAAAAGTCAGCAGGGAATGGCAAAGCGAGTGGTTTTATGCTCCCTGTGCTGTGCCCCCAGAGCTTCAGCAATGCCTGGTATGTTCCACCCTTACTTTGGAGTTTGGGGTTTTGGCTTGTTCGAACAGCAGCAACAGGGGCAGCAGCAGCAGGTGATGGCAAAGCGAGTGGTTTTATGCTCCCTGTGCTCTTCCCCCAGAGGTGACTTTTGAGTCGACTCAAAAGTCAGCAGGGAATGGCAAAGCGAGTGGTTTTATGCTCCCTGTGCTGTGCCCCCAGAGGCTTCGGCAGTGCCTGGTATGTTCCACCCTTACTTTGGAGTTTGGGGTTTTGGCTTGTTCGAACAGCAGCAACAGGGGCAGCAGCAGCAGGTGATGGCAAAGCGAGTGGTTTTATGCTCCCTGTGCTCTTCCCCCAGAGGTGACTTTTGAGTCGACTCAAAAGTCAGCAGGGAATGGCAAAGCGAGTGGTTTTATGCTCCCTGTGCTGTGCCCCCAGAGCTTCAGCAATGCCTGGTATGTTCCACCCTTACTTTGGAGTTTGGGGTTTTGGCTTGTTCGAACAGCAGCAACAGGGGCAGCAGCAGCAGGTGATGGCAAAGCGAGTGGTTTTATGCTCCCTGTGCTCTTCCCCCAGAGGTGACTTTTGAGTCGACTCAAAAGTCAGCAGGGAATGGCAAAGCGAGTGGTTTTATGCTCCCTGTGCTGTGCCCCCAGAGCTTCAGGCAAGTGCCTGGTATGTTCCACCCTTACTTTGGAGTTTGGGGTTTTGGCTTGTTCGAACAGCAGCAACAGGGGCAGCAGCAGCAGGTGATGGCAAAGCGAGTGGTTTTATGCTCCCTGTGCTCTTCCCCCAGAGGTGACTTTTGAGTCGACTCAAAAGTCAGCAGGGAATGGCAAAGCGAGTGGTTTTATGCTCCCTGTGCTGTGCCCCCAGAGCTTCAGCAAGTGCCTGGTATGTTCCACCCTTACTTTGGAGTTTGGGGTTTTGGCTTGTTCGAACAGCAGCAACAGGGGCAGCAGCAGCAGGTGATGGCAAAGCGAGTGGTTTTATGCTCCCTGTGCTCTTCCCCCAGAGGTGACTTTTGAGTCGACTCAAAAGTCAGCAGGGAATGGCAAAGCGAGTGGTTTTATGCTCCCTGTGCTGTGCCCCCAGAGGTTCGGCAGTGCCTGGGATGTTCCACCCTTACTTTGGAGTTTGGGGTTTTGGCTTGTTCGAACAGCAGCAACAGGGGCAGCAGCAGCAGGTGATGGCAAAGCGAGTGGTTTTATGCTCCCTGTGCTCTTCCCCCAGAGGTGACTTTTGAGTCGACTCAAAAGTCAGCAGGGAATGGCAAAGCGAGTGGTTTTATGCTCCCTGTGCTGTGCCCCCAGAGCTTCAGCAATGCCTGGTATGTTCCACCCTTACTTTGGAGTTTGGGGTTTTGGCTTGTTCGAACAGCAGCAACAGGGGCAGCAGCAGCAGGTGATGGCAAAGCGAGTGGTTTTATGCTCCCTGTGCTCTTCCCCCAGAGGTGACTTTTGAGTCGACTCAAAAGTCAGCAGGGAATGGCAAAGCGAGTGGTTTTATGCTCCCTGTGCTGTGCCCCCAGAGGCTTCAGGCAAGTGCCTGGTATGTTCCACCCTTACTTTGGAGTTTGGGGTTTTGGCTTGTTCGAACAGCAGCAACAGGGGCAGCAGCAGCAGGTGATGGCAAAGCGAGTGGTTTTATGCTCCCTGTGCTCTTCCCCCAGAGGTGACTTTTGAGTCGACTCAAAAGTCAGCAGGGAATGGCAAAGCGAGTGGTTTTATGCTCCCTGTGCTGTGCCCCCAGAGGCTTCAGGCAAGTGCCTGGTATGTTCCACCCTTACTTTGGAGTTTGGGGTTTTGGCTTGTTCGAACAGCAGCAACAGGGGCAGCAGCAGCAGGTGATGGCAAAGCGAGTGGTTTTATGCTCCCTGTGCTCTTCCCCCAGAGGTGACTTTTGAGTCGACTCAAAAGTCAGCAGGGAATGGCAAAGCGAGTGGTTTTATGCTCCCTGTGCTGTGCCCCCAGAGGCTTCAGCAGTGCCTGGTATGTTCCACCCTTACTTTGGAGTTTGGGGTTTTGGCTTGTTCGAACAGCAGCAACAGGGGCAGCAGCAGCAGGTGATGGCAAAGCGAGTGGTTTTATGCTCCCTGTGCTCTTCCCCCAGAGGTGACTTTTGAGTCGACTCAAAAGTCAGCAGGGAATGGCAAAGCGAGTGGTTTTATGCTCCCTGTGCTGTGCCCCCAGAGCTTCAGGCAATGCCTGGGATGTTCCACCCTTACTTTGGAGTTTGGGGTTTTGGCTTGTTCGAACAGCAGCAACAGGGGCAGCAGCAGCAGGTGATGGCAAAGCGAGTGGTTTTATGCTCCCTGTGCTCTTCCCCCAGAGGTGACTTTTGAGTCGACTCAAAAGTCAGCAGGGAATGGCAAAGCGAGTGGTTTTATGCTCCCTGTGCTGTGCCCCCAGAGGTTCGGCAAGTGCCTGGTATGTTCCACCCTTACTTTGGAGTTTGGGGTTTTGGCTTGTTCGAACAGCAGCAACAGGGGCAGCAGCAGCAGGTGATGGCAAAGCGAGTGGTTTTATGCTCCCTGTGCTCTTCCCCCAGAGGTGACTTTTGAGTCGACTCAAAAGTCAGCAGGGAATGGCAAAGCGAGTGGTTTTATGCTCCCTGTGCTGTGCCCCCAGAGCTTCAGCAAGTGCCTGGTATGTTCCACCCTTACTTTGGAGTTTGGGGTTTTGGCTTGTTCGAACAGCAGCAACAGGGGCAGCAGCAGCAGGTGATGGCAAAGCGAGTGGTTTTATGCTCCCTGTGCTCTTCCCCCAGAGGTGACTTTTGAGTCGACTCAAAAGTCAGCAGGGAATGGCAAAGCGAGTGGTTTTATGCTCCCTGTGCTGTGCCCCCAGAGCTTCAGCAATGCCTGGTATGTTCCACCCTTACTTTGGAGTTTGGGGTTTTGGCTTGTTCGAACAGCAGCAACAGGGGCAGCAGCAGCAGGTGATGGCAAAGCGAGTGGTTTTATGCTCCCTGTGCTCTTCCCCCAGAGGTGACTTTTGAGTCGACTCAAAAGTCAGCAGGGAATGGCAAAGCGAGTGGTTTTATGCTCCCTGTGCTGTGCCCCCAGAGCTTCAGCAATGCCTGGTATGTTCCACCCTTACTTTGGAGTTTGGGGTTTTGGCTTGTTCGAACAGCAGCAACAGGGGCAGCAGCAGCAGGTGATGGCAAAGCGAGTGGTTTTATGCTCCCTGTGCTCTTCCCCCAGAGGTGACTTTTGAGTCGACTCAAAAGTCAGCAGGGAATGGCAAAGCGAGTGGTTTTATGCTCCCTGTGCTGTGCCCCCAGAGCTTCAGCAATGCCTGGTATGTTCCACCCTTACTTTGGAGTTTGGGGTTTTGGCTTGTTCGAACAGCAGCAACAGGGGCAGCAGCAGCAGGTGATGGCAAAGCGAGTGGTTTTATGCTCCCTGTGCTCTTCCCCCAGAGGTGACTTTTGAGTCGACTCAAAAGTCAGCAGGGAATGGCAAAGCGAGTGGTTTTATGCTCCCTGTGCTGTGCCCCCAGAGCTTCAGCAATGCCTGGTATGTTCCACCCTTACTTTGGAGTTTGGGGTTTTGGCTTGTTCGAACAGCAGCAACAGGGGCAGCAGCAGCAGGTGATGGCAAAGCGAGTGGTTTTATGCTCCCTGTGCTCTTCCCCCAGAGGTGACTTTTGAGTCGACTCAAAAGTCAGCAGGGAATGGCAAAGCGAGTGGTTTTATGCTCCCTGTGCTGTGCCCCCAGAGCTTCAGCAATGCCTGGTATGTTCCACCCTTACTTTGGAGTTTGGGGTTTTGGCTTGTTCGAACAGCAGCAACAGGGGCAGCAGCAGCAGGTGATGGCAAAGCGAGTGGTTTTATGCTCCCTGTGCTCTTCCCCCAGAGGTGACTTTTGAGTCGACTCAAAAGTCAGCAGGGAATGGCAAAGCGAGTGGTTTTATGCTCCCTGTGCTGTGCCCCCAGAGCTTCAGCAATGCCTGGTATGTTCCACCCTTACTTTGGAGTTTGGGGTTTTGGCTTGTTCGAACAGCAGCAACAGGGGCAGCAGCAGCAGGTGATGGCAAAGCGAGTGGTTTTATGCTCCCTGTGCTCTTCCCCCAGAGGTGACTTTTGAGTCGACTCAAAAGTCAGCAGGGAATGGCAAAGCGAGTGGTTTTATGCTCCCTGTGCTGTGCCCCCAGAGCTTCAGCAATGCCTGGTATGTTCCACCCTTACTTTGGAGTTTGGGGTTTTGGCTTGTTCGAACAGCAGCAACAGGGGCAGCAGCAGCAGGTGATGGCAAAGCGAGTGGTTTTATGCTCCCTGTGCTCTTCCCCCAGAGGTGACTTTTGAGTCGACTCAAAAGTCAGCAGGGAATGGCAAAGCGAGTGGTTTTATGCTCCCTGTGCTGTGCCCCCAGAGCTTCAGCAATGCCTGGTATGTTCCACCCTTACTTTGGAGTTTGGGGTTTTGGCTTGTTCGAACAGCAGCAACAGGGGCAGCAGCAGCAGGTGATGGCAAAGCGAGTGGTTTTATGCTCCCTGTGCTCTTCCCCCAGAGGTGACTTTTGAGTCGACTCAAAAGTCAGCAGGGAATGGCAAAGCGAGTGGTTTTATGCTCCCTGTGCTGTGCCCCCAGAGCTTCAGCAATGCCTGGTATGTTCCACCCTTACTTTGGAGTTTGGGGTTTTGGCTTGTTCGAACAGCAGCAACAGGGGCAGCAGCAGCAGGTGATGGCAAAGCGAGTGGTTTTATGCTCCCTGTGCTCTTCCCCCAGAGGTGACTTTTGAGTCGACTCAAAAGTCAGCAGGGAATGGCAAAGCGAGTGGTTTTATGCTCCCTGTGCTGTGCCCCCAGAGCTTCAGCAATGCCTGGTATGTTCCACCCTTACTTTGGAGTTTGGGGTTTTGGCTTGTTCGAACAGCAGCAACAGGGGCAGCAGCAGCAGGTGATGGCAAAGCGAGTGGTTTTATGCTCCCTGTGCTCTTCCCCCAGAGGTGACTTTTGAGTCGACTCAAAAGTCAGCAGGGAATGGCAAAGCGAGTGGTTTTATGCTCCCTGTGCTGTGCCCCCAGAGCTTCAGCAATGCCTGGTATGTTCCACCCTTACTTTGGAGTTTGGGGTTTTGGCTTGTTCGAACAGCAGCAACAGGGGCAGCAGCAGCAGGTGATGGCAAAGCGAGTGGTTTTATGCTCCCTGTGCTCTTCCCCCAGAGGTGACTTTTGAGTCGACTCAAAAGTCAGCAGGGAATGGCAAAGCGAGTGGTTTTATGCTCCCTGTGCTGTGCCCCCAGAGCTTCAGCAATGCCTGGTATGTTCCACCCTTACTTTGGAGTTTGGGGTTTTGGCTTGTTCGAACAGCAGCAACAGGGGCAGCAGCAGCAGGTGATGGCAAAGCGAGTGGTTTTATGCTCCCTGTGCTCTTCCCCCAGAGGTGACTTTTGAGTCGACTCAAAAGTCAGCAGGGAATGGCAAAGCGAGTGGTTTTATGCTCCCTGTGCTGTGCCCCCAGAGCTTCAGCAATGCCTGGTATGTTCCACCCTTACTTTGGAGTTTGGGGTTTTGGCTTGTTCGAACAGCAGCAACAGGGGCAGCAGCAGCAGGTGATGGCAAAGCGAGTGGTTTTATGCTCCCTGTGCTCTTCCCCCAGAGGTGACTTTTGAGTCGACTCAAAAGTCAGCAGGGAATGGCAAAGCGAGTGGTTTTATGCTCCCTGTGCTGTGCCCCCAGAGCTTCAGCAATGCCTGGTATGTTCCACCCTTACTTTGGAGTTTGGGGTTTTGGCTTGTTCGAACAGCAGCAACAGGGGCAGCAGCAGCAGGTGATGGCAAAGCGAGTGGTTTTATGCTCCCTGTGCTCTTCCCCCAGAGGTGACTTTTGAGTCGACTCAAAAGTCAGCAGGGAATGGCAAAGCGAGTGGTTTTATGCTCCCTGTGCTGTGCCCCCAGAGCTTCAGCAATGCCTGGTATGTTCCACCCTTACTTTGGAGTTTGGGGTTTTGGCTTGTTCGAACAGCAGCAACAGGGGCAGCAGCAGCAGGTGATGGCAAAGCGAGTGGTTTTATGCTCCCTGTGCTCTTCCCCCAGAGGTGACTTTTGAGTCGACTCAAAAGTCAGCAGGGAATGGCAAAGCGAGTGGTTTTATGCTCCCTGTGCTGTGCCCCCAGAGCTTCAGCAATGCCTGGTATGTTCCACCCTTACTTTGGAGTTTGGGGTTTTGGCTTGTTCGAACAGCAGCAACAGGGGCAGCAGCAGCAGGTGATGGCAAAGCGAGTGGTTTTATGCTCCCTGTGCTCTTCCCCCAGAGGTGACTTTTGAGTCGACTCAAAAGTCAGCAGGGAATGGCAAAGCGAGTGGTTTTATGCTCCCTGTGCTGTGCCCCCAGAGCTTCAGCAATGCCTGGTATGTTCCACCCTTACTTTGGAGTTTGGGGTTTTGGCTTGTTCGAACAGCAGCAACAGGGGCAGCAGCAGCAGGTGATGGCAAAGCGAGTGGTTTTATGCTCCCTGTGCTCTTCCCCCAGAGGTGACTTTTGAGTCGACTCAAAAGTCAGCAGGGAATGGCAAAGCGAGTGGTTTTATGCTCCCTGTGCTGTGCCCCCAGAGCTTCAGCAATGCCTGGTATGTTCCACCCTTACTTTGGAGTTTGGGGTTTTGGCTTGTTCGAACAGCAGCAACAGGGGCAGCAGCAGCAGGTGATGGCAAAGCGAGTGGTTTTATGCTCCCTGTGCTCTTCCCCCAGAGGTGACTTTTGAGTCGACTCAAAAGTCAGCAGGGAATGGCAAAGCGAGTGGTTTTATGCTCCCTGTGCTGTGCCCCCAGAGCTTCAGCAATGCCTGGTATGTTCCACCCTTACTTTGGAGTTTGGGGTTTTGGCTTGTTCGAACAGCAGCAACAGGGGCAGCAGCAGCAGGTGATGGCAAAGCGAGTGGTTTTATGCTCCCTGTGCTCTTCCCCCAGAGGTGACTTTTGAGTCGACTCAAAAGTCAGCAGGGAATGGCAAAGCGAGTGGTTTTATGCTCCCTGTGCTGTGCCCCCAGAGCTTCAGCAATGCCTGGTATGTTCCACCCTTACTTTGGAGTTTGGGGTTTTGGCTTGTTCGAACAGCAGCAACAGGGGCAGCAGCAGCAGGTGATGGCAAAGCGAGTGGTTTTATGCTCCCTGTGCTCTTCCCCCAGAGGTGACTTTTGAGTCGACTCAAAAGTCAGCAGGGAATGGCAAAGCGAGTGGTTTTATGCTCCCTGTGCTGTGCCCCCAGAGCTTCAGCAATGCCTGGTATGTTCCACCCTTACTTTGGAGTTTGGGGTTTTGGCTTGTTCGAACAGCAGCAACAGGGGCAGCAGCAGCAGGTGATGGCAAAGCGAGTGGTTTTATGCTCCCTGTGCTCTTCCCCCAGAGGTGACTTTTGAGTCGACTCAAAAGTCAGCAGGGAATGGCAAAGCGAGTGGTTTTATGCTCCCTGTGCTGTGCCCCCAGAGCTTCAGCAATGCCTGGTATGTTCCACCCTTACTTTGGAGTTTGGGGTTTTGGCTTGTTCGAACAGCAGCAACAGGGGCAGCAGCAGCAGGTGATGGCAAAGCGAGTGGTTTTATGCTCCCTGTGCTCTTCCCCCAGAGGTGACTTTTGAGTCGACTCAAAAGTCAGCAGGGAATGGCAAAGCGAGTGGTTTTATGCTCCCTGTGCTGTGCCCCCAGAGCTTCAGCAATGCCTGGTATGTTCCACCCTTACTTTGGAGTTTGGGGTTTTGGCTTGTTCGAACAGCAGCAACAGGGGCAGCAGCAGCAGGTGATGGCAAAGCGAGTGGTTTTATGCTCCCTGTGCTCTTCCCCCAGAGGTGACTTTTGAGTCGACTCAAAAGTCAGCAGGGAATGGCAAAGCGAGTGGTTTTATGCTCCCTGTGCTGTGCCCCCAGAGCTTCAGCAATGCCTGGTATGTTCCACCCTTACTTTGGAGTTTGGGGTTTTGGCTTGTTCGAACAGCAGCAACAGGGGCAGCAGCAGCAGGTGATGGCAAAGCGAGTGGTTTTATGCTCCCTGTGCTCTTCCCCCAGAGGTGACTTTTGAGTCGACTCAAAAGTCAGCAGGGAATGGCAAAGCGAGTGGTTTTATGCTCCCTGTGCTGTGCCCCCAGAGCTTCAGCAATGCCTGGTATGTTCCACCCTTACTTTGGAGTTTGGGGTTTTGGCTTGTTCGAACAGCAGCAACAGGGGCAGCAGCAGCAGGTGATGGCAAAGCGAGTGGTTTTATGCTCCCTGTGCTCTTCCCCCAGAGGTGACTTTTGAGTCGACTCAAAAGTCAGCAGGGAATGGCAAAGCGAGTGGTTTTATGCTCCCTGTGCTGTGCCCCCAGAGCTTCAGCAATGCCTGGTATGTTCCACCCTTACTTTGGAGTTTGGGGTTTTGGCTTGTTCGAACAGCAGCAACAGGGGCAGCAGCAGCAGGTGATGGCAAAGCGAGTGGTTTTATGCTCCCTGTGCTCTTCCCCCAGAGGTGACTTTTGAGTCGACTCAAAAGTCAGCAGGGAATGGCAAAGCGAGTGGTTTTATGCTCCCTGTGCTGTGCCCCCAGAGCTTCAGCAATGCCTGGTATGTTCCACCCTTACTTTGGAGTTTGGGGTTTTGGCTTGTTCGAACAGCAGCAACAGGGGCAGCAGCAGCAGGTGATGGCAAAGCGAGTGGTTTTATGCTCCCTGTGCTCTTCCCCCAGAGGTGACTTTTGAGTCGACTCAAAAGTCAGCAGGGAATGGCAAAGCGAGTGGTTTTATGCTCCCTGTGCTGTGCCCCCAGAGCTTCAGCAATGCCTGGTATGTTCCACCCTTACTTTGGAGTTTGGGGTTTTGGCTTGTTCGAACAGCAGCAACAGGGGCAGCAGCAGCAGGTGATGGCAAAGCGAGTGGTTTTATGCTCCCTGTGCTCTTCCCCCAGAGGTGACTTTTGAGTCGACTCAAAAGTCAGCAGGGAATGGCAAAGCGAGTGGTTTTATGCTCCCTGTGCTGTGCCCCCAGAGCTTCAGCAATGCCTGGTATGTTCCACCCTTACTTTGGAGTTTGGGGTTTTGGCTTGTTCGAAACAGCAGCAACAGGGGCAGCAGCAGCAGGTGATGGCAAAGCGAGTGGTTTTATGCTCCCTGTGCTCTTCCCCCAGAGGTGACTTTTGAGTCGACTCAAAAGTCAGCAGGGAATGGCAAAGCGAGTGGTTTTATGCTCCCTGTGCTGTGCCCCCAGAGCTTCAGCAATGCCTGGTATGTTCCACCCTTACTTTGGAGTTTGGGGTTTTGGCTTGTTCGAACAGCAGCAACAGGGGCAGCAGCAGCAGGTGATGGCAAAGCGAGTGGTTTTATGCTCCCTGTGCTCTTCCCCCAGAGGTGACTTTTGAGTCGACTCAAAAGTCAGCAGGGAATGGCAAAGCGAGTGGTTTTATGCTCCCTGTGCTGTGCCCCCAGAGCTTCAGCAATGCCTGGTATGTTCCACCCTTACTTTGGAGTTTGGGGTTTTGGCTTGTTCGAACAGCAGCAACAGGGGCAGCAGCAGCAGGTGATGGCAAAGCGAGTGGTTTTATGCTCCCTGTGCTCTTCCCCCAGAGGTGACTTTTGAGTCGACTCAAAAGTCAGCAGGGAATGGCAAAGCGAGTGGTTTTATGCTCCCTGTGCTGTGCCCCCAGAGCTTCAGCAATGCCTGGTATGTTCCACCCTTACTTTGGAGTTTGGGGTTTGGCTTGTTCGAACAGCAGCAACAGGGGCAGCAGCAGCAGGTGATGGCAAAGCGAGTGGTTTTATGCTCCCTGTGCTCTTCCCCCAGAGGTGACTTTTGAGTCGACTCAAAAGTCAGCAGGGAATGGCAAAGCGAGTGGTTTTATGCTCCCTGTGCTGTGCCCCCAGAGCTTCAGCAATGCCTGGTATGTTCCACCCTTACTTTGGAGTTTGGGGTTTTGGCTTGTTCGAACAGCAGCAACAGGGGCAGCAGCAGCAGGTGATGGCAAAGCGAGTGGTTTTATGCTCCCTGTGCTCTTCCCCCAGAGGTGACTTTTGAGTCGACTCAAAAGTCAGCAGGGAATGGCAAAGCGAGTGGTTTTATGCTCCCTGTGCTGTGCCCCCAGAGCTTCAGCAATGCCTGGTATGTTCCACCCTTACTTTGGAGTTTGGGGTTTTGGCTTGTTCGAACAGCAGCAACAGGGGCAGCAGCAGCAGGTGATGGCAAAGCGAGTGGTTTTATGCTCCCTGTGCTCTTCCCCCAGAGGTGACTTTTGAGTCGACTCAAAAGTCAGCAGGGAATGGCAAAGCGAGTGGTTTTATGCTCCCTGTGCTGTGCCCCCAGAGCTTCAGCAATGCCTGGTATGTTCCACCCTTACTTTGGAGTTTGGGGTTTTGGCTTGTTCGAACAGCAGCAACAGGGGCAGCAGCAGCAGGTGATGGCAAAGCGAGTGGTTTTATGCTCCCTGTGCTCTTCCCCCAGAGGTGACTTTTGAGTCGACTCAAAAGTCAGCAGGGAATGGCAAAGCGAGTGGTTTTATGCTCCCTGTGCTGTGCCCCCAGAGCTTCAGCAATGCCTGGTATGTTCCACCCTTACTTTGGAGTTTGGGGTTTTGGCTTGTTCGAACAGCAGCAACAGGGGCAGCAGCAGCAGGTGATGGCAAAGCGAGTGGTTTTATGCTCCCTGTGCTCTTCCCCCAGAGGTGACTTTTGAGTCGACTCAAAAGTCAGCAGGGAATGGCAAAGCGAGTGGTTTTATGCTCCCTGTGCTGTGCCCCCAGAGCTTCAGCAATGCCTGGTATGTTCCACCCTTACTTTGGAGTTTGGGGTTTTGGCTTGTTCGAACAGCAGCAACAGGGGCAGCAGCAGCAGGTGATGGCAAAGCGAGTGGTTTTATGCTCCCTGTGCTCTTCCCCCAGAGGTGACTTTTGAGTCGACTCAAAAGTCAGCAGGGAATGGCAAAGCGAGTGGTTTTATGCTCCCTGTGCTGTGCCCCCAGAGCTTCAGCAATGCCTGGTATGTTCCACCCTTACTTTGGAGTTTGGGGTTTTGGCTTGTTCGAACAGCAGCAACAGGGGCAGCAGCAGCAGGTGATGGCAAAGCGAGTGGTTTTATGCTCCCTGTGCTCTTCCCCCAGAGGTGACTTTTGAGTCGACTCAAAAGTCAGCAGGGAATGGCAAAGCGAGTGGTTTTATGCTCCCTGTGCTGTGCCCCCAGAGCTTCAGCAATGCCTGGTATGTTCCACCCTTACTTTGGAGTTTGGGGTTTTGGCTTGTTCGAACAGCAGCAACAGGGGCAGCAGCAGCAGGTGATGGCAAAGCGAGTGGTTTTATGCTCCCTGTGCTCTTCCCCCAGAGGTGACTTTTGAGTCGACTCAAAAGTCAGCAGGGAATGGCAAGCGAGTGGTTTTATGCTCCCTGTGCTGTGCCCCCAGAGCTTCAGCAATGCCTGGTATGTTCCACCCTTACTTTGGAGTTTGGGGTTTTGGCTTGTTCGAACAGCAGCAACAGGGGCAGCAGCAGCAGGTGATGGCAAAGCGAGTGGTTTTATGCTCCCTGTGCTCTTCCCCCAGAGGTGACTTTTGAGTCGACTCAAAAGTCAGCAGGGAATGGCAAAGCGAGTGGTTTTATGCTCCCTGTGCTGTGCCCCCAGAGCTTCAGCAATGCCTGGTATGTTCCACCCTTACTTTGGAGTTTGGGGTTTTGGCTTGTTCGAACAGCAGCAACAGGGGCAGCAGCAGCAGGTGATGGCAAAGCGAGTGGTTTTATGCTCCCTGTGCTCTTCCCCCAGAGGTGACTTTTGAGTCGACTCAAAAGTCAGCAGGGAATGGCAAAGCGAGTGGTTTTATGCTCCCTGTGCTGTGCCCCCAGAGCTTCAGCAATGCCTGGTATGTTCCACCCTTACTTTGGAGTTTGGGGTTTTGGCTTGTTCGAACAGCAGCAACAGGGGCAGCAGCAGCAGGTGATGGCAAAGCGAGTGGTTTTATGCTCCCTGTGCTCTTCCCCCAGAGGTGACTTTTGAGTCGACTCAAAAGTCAGCAGGGAATGGCAAAGCGAGTGGTTTTATGCTCCCTGTGCTGTGCCCCCAGAGCTTCAGCAATGCCTGGTATGTTCCACCCTTACTTTGGAGTTTGGGGTTTTGGCTTGTTCGAACAGCAGCAACAGGGGCAGCAGCAGCAGGTGATGGCAAAGCGAGTGGTTTTATGCTCCCTGTGCTCTTCCCCCAGAGGTGACTTTTGAGTCGACTCAAAAGTCAGCAGGGAATGGCAAAGCGAGTGGTTTTATGCTCCCTGTGCTGTGCCCCCAGAGCTTCAGCAATGCCTGGTATGTTCCACCCTTACTTTGGAGTTTGGGGTTTTGGCTTGTTCGAACAGCAGCAACAGGGGCAGCAGCAGCAGGTGATGGCAAAGCGAGTGGTTTTATGCTCCCTGTGCTCTTCCCCCAGAGGTGACTTTTGAGTCGACTCAAAAGTCAGCAGGGAATGGCAAAGCGAGTGGTTTTATGCTCCCTGTGCTGTGCCCCCAGAGCTTCAGCAATGCCTGGTATGTTCCACCCTTACTTTGGAGTTTGGGGTTTTGGCTTGTTCGAACAGCAGCAACAGGGGCAGCAGCAGCAGGTGATGGCAAAGCGAGTGGTTTTATGCTCCCTGTGCTCTTCCCCCAGAGGTGACTTTTGAGTCGACTCAAAAGTCAGCAGGGAATGGCAAAGCGAGTGGTTTTATGCTCCCTGTGCTGTGCCCCCAGAGCTTCAGCAATGCCTGGTATGTTCCACCCTTACTTTGGAGTTTGGGGTTTTGGCTTGTTCGAACAGCAGCAACAGGGGCAGCAGCAGCAGGTGATGGCAAAGCGAGTGGTTTTATGCTCCCTGTGCTCTTCCCCCAGAGGTGACTTTTGAGTCGACTCAAAAGTCAGCAGGGAATGGCAAAGCGAGTGGTTTTATGCTCCCTGTGCTGTGCCCCCAGAGCTTCAGCAATGCCTGGTATGTTCCACCCTTACTTTGGAGTTTGGGGTTTTGGCTTGTTCGAACAGCAGCAACAGGGGCAGCAGCAGCAGGTGATGGCAAAGCGAGTGGTTTTATGCTCCCTGTGCTCTTCCCCCAGAGGTGACTTTTGAGTCGACTCAAAAGTCAGCAGGGAATGGCAAAGCGAGTGGTTTTATGCTCCCTGTGCTGTGCCCCCAGAGCTTCAGCAATGCCTGGTATGTTCCACCCTTACTTTGGAGTTTGGGGTTTTGGCTTGTTCGAACAGCAGCAACAGGGGCAGCAGCAGCAGGTGATGGCAAAGCGAGTGGTTTTATGCTCCCTGTGCTCTTCCCCCAGAGGTGACTTTTGAGTCGACTCAAAAGTCAGCAGGGAATGGCAAAGCGAGTGGTTTTATGCTCCCTGTGCTGTGCCCCCAGAGCTTCAGCAATGCCTGGTATGTTCCACCCTTACTTTGGAGTTTGGGGTTTTGGCTTGTTCGAACAGCAGCAACAGGGGCAGCAGCAGCAGGTGATGGCAAAGCGAGTGGTTTTATGCTCCCTGTGCTCTTCCCCCAGAGGTGACTTTTGAGTCGACTCAAAAGTCAGCAGGGAATGGCAAAGCGAGTGGTTTTATGCTCCCTGTGCTGTGCCCCCAGAGCTTCAGCAATGCCTGGTATGTTCCACCCTTACTTTGGAGTTTGGGGTTTTGGCTTGTTCGAACAGCAGCAACAGGGGCAGCAGCAGCAGGTGATGGCAAAGCGAGTGGTTTTATGCTCCCTGTGCTCTTCCCCCAGAGGTGACTTTTGAGTCGACTCAAAAGTCAGCAGGGAATGGCAAAGCGAGTGGTTTTTATGCTCCCTGTGCTGTGCCCCCAGAGCTTCAGCAATGCCTGGTATGTTCCACCCTTACTTTGGAGTTTGGGGTTTTGGCTTGTTCGAACAGCAGCAACAGGGGCAGCAGCAGCAGGTGATGGCAAAGCGAGTGGTTTTATGCTCCCTGTGCTCTTCCCCCAGAGGTGACTTTTGAGTCGACTCAAAAGTCAGCAGGGAATGGCAAAGCGAGTGGTTTTATGCTCCCTGTGCTGTGCCCCCAGAGCTTCAGCAATGCCTGGTATGTTTCCACCCTTACTTTGGAGTTTGGGGTTTTGGCTTGTTCGAACAGCAGCAACAGGGGCAGCAGCAGCAGGTGATGGCAAAGCGAGTGGTTTTATGCTCCCTGTGCTCTTCCCCCAGAGGTGACTTTTGAGTCGACTCAAAAGTCAGCAGGGAATGGCAAAGCGAGTGGTTTTATGCTCCCTGTGCTGTGCCCCCAGAGCTTCAGCAATGCCTGGTATGTTCCACCCTTACTTTGGAGTTTGGGGTTTTGGCTTGTTCGAAACAGCAGCAACAGGGGCAGCAGCAGCAGGTGATGGCAAAGCGAGTGGTTTTATGCTCCCTGTGCTCTTCCCCCAGAGGTGACTTTTGAGTCGACTCAAAAGTCAGCAGGGAATGGCAAAGCGAGTGGTTTTATGCTCCCTGTGCTGTGCCCCCAGAGCTTCAGCAATGCCTGGTATGTTCCACCCTTACTTTGGAGTTTGGGGTTTTGGCTTGTTCGAACAGCAGCAACAGGGGCAGCAGCAGCAGGTGATGGCAAAGCGAGTGGTTTTATGCTCCCTGTGCTGTGCCCCCAGAGCTTCAGCAATGCCTGGTATGTTCCGGTTCCACCTTCCACCCTTCCTCTCGAGTTCGGGGTTCTGGGTTGTTTCAAACAAAAGCAACAACAAGGGCACCAACAGGGACAGCAACACGGGCAGCAACAGGGGCAACAGCAGCACGGGCAGCAACAGGGACAGCAACAGGGACAGCAACAGGGACAGCAACAGGGACAGCAACACGGGCAGCAACAGGGGCAAGTATACACCATAATGGCGCGCACTGGTTCATTCATACGAAAGGCGGGCGCACAGGCAGAGATCGTGCTGCGAGTGAAGCACAAGGGCAACCCCCCCTTCGCCTTCCTCTCATCCAACCCCTCACACCCTCTTCCTTTCCCCCCGTTCTCCAGCCCCCAACAGAAAAGGTGTACACCATAATGGGCCGCACAGCATCGTTTGTGAGAAAGGCGGGCGCACAGGCAGAGATCGTGCTGCGAGTGAAGCACAAGGGCAACCCCCCCTTCGCCTTCCACTCCTTACCTTAGACCCCCGTTCCTCCCCTCCACCCCCTTTTCTCATTACTCCCATTCCCCTTTTCCTCCCCCACCCATCTCCTGTTCCCCTTCCTTATTTTTCCCAGCCCCCAACTGAAAAGATTTACACCATAATGGTGCGGACTGCTTCATTCATACGAAAGGCGGGCGCACAGGCAGAGATTGTGCTGCGAGTGAAGCAAAAGAGCAATCCGCCTTCGCCTTCCTCTCCCCTGACCACTCCTTACACCCCTTCTTCCGGTTCCTAGTGGCAAATCCTCAGTTGGTAGGGGAAGGGGGGAAGGGAAAGGGGAAGGGGCAGGGGGAAGGGAAGGGAGAGGAGGGAGAGGGTGGGGCGAAGGGAGGGAAGGAAGGGGTGGGTGTGGGTGAGGGGCAGGGGAGAGTAGGAGGTGAGAGGGGCGGGAGGGTGAGTGTGGAGAGGGGGAGCGCTGTCTCGCTGCTTGGTGCTGCTTATGGGGAGGATGAGGAGGATGGGGAGAAGGAGGAGGGTAAGGAGGAAGGGAAGGAAGAGCAGGAGAGGGAGGAGGGAGTTGAGGGGAGGAAGGGGAAAGAGGAGGAAGAGGGGGAGGATGAAGGGAGAGAAGGAGCCAGCAGAGAGGGGAGCGAAAGGCAACAGGGGGAACCAGCGGAGGAAGATGGAGCATCTGAGGAAAGGGTTACCGGGGAAAGAGTTATCGAGGGAGTGGAGGGAAGTAGGTGGTTCACCGAGTCAGAACCTGCTGAAGCAGCGGAGGAGATGGCGGAGGAGGGACGTGGGGAAGGTGGGTCTGAGATCCCTGCACAGGATAGTGCCTTCCCAGAACAACAGCCTCTCTCAGAACAGCCTCCCCCAGTTGAGCCTCCAGTGGTTTCAGATGAGCCCCCCCCTCCTGGGATGGAGACAGGAGAAGAAGCAGGGAGGGCGGATCAAGGAGGAGGGGAGGGAGAGGCAGGAGAGGAAGGAGAGGAAGGTGATGAAGGGGCGGAGGGAGGAGCGAAAGAAGCAGGCGGAGAAGGAGGAGCAGCAGGAGGAGCGGGAGGAGCAGGTGGAGAAGGAGGAGGACGAGTAGCACCAGGGGCGTTTTTGAGGCGCCTCAAAAACGACCTCAATGCACGCGTGAGGAGCGGGAGGAGCAGGCGGAGAAGGAGGGGGAAGAGTAGCACCAGGGGCGACAGGAGGGGAGGAGGCAGGCGAAGTGCCCGAGTCGGTGCGGGGGGTGGTGGGGAAGATGGTGGAGTTCATAGTGCGCAACGGGCATGAGTTTGAGAGCATTGTGCGGCAGCGGGACGCTGGGGAGGGGCGCTTTCCCTTCCTGCTGCCGGGAGACCGCTTCCACGCCTACTACCAGCGCACACTGAAAGAAGCTCTAGAGGTGAGATTGTGTGGCGTCAGGAACACAAGACTTAGGAGGTGAGGGTTTCAGGTTTAGGGTTAGAATCAAAGGCTTTGCTGCTAAAGTGGGTGTGTCGGGTGGTGGGGAAGATGGGGTGGAATTCATAGTGCGCAACGGGCATGAGTTTGAGAGCATTGTGCGGCAGAGGGACGCGGGGGAGGGGTGCTTGCCCTTTCTTATTGCCTGGGGGACCGCTTTCACGCCTACTACCAACGCACGCTAAAGGAGGCTCTGGAGGTGAGAGCGCGTGCAGTCAGGGATAGGAGACATGGAGGCTGGGGATTCAGGGTTCAGGGTTTCGTTCAGGGCTTATTAGGGTTTGGGGTGTAGGGTTTAGGTGCCAGAGTGGGAGCGAAGGCTGTTGGGAAGATGGGTGGGGCTCTGAGTGCGCAAACGGGCACGAGTCTGAAAGCATTGTGCAGCAGAGGGATGCTGGGGAGGGGCGCTTCCCTTTCTTGCTGCCTGGGGACCGCTTTCGACGCCTACTACCAGCGCACACTGAAGGAAGCTCTAGAGGTGAGTGAGAGTTTGTGGAGTCAGGGGCAGGAGACATTAAGGGCTCAGGGGTTTAGTCTTCAGGTGCTATGTTGGGAGCGGGGGTTTGTGGGGGAAGATGGTGGGGTTTTATAGCGCGCAAACGGGCACGAGTTTGAGAGCATTGTGCGGCAGAGGGGCGCTGGAGAGGGGCGCTGGAGAGGGGCGCTGGAGAGGGGCGCTGGAGAGGGGCGCTGGAGAGGGGCGCTCCCCGTTTCTCTTGCCGGGAGACCCGTTTTTTCGCACCCACTACCAGCGAACACTCAAGGAGGCTCTGGAGGTGAGATTGGGAGAGGGGTGAGTGCATGCAGGGTTGGGCTGGCCTATTCTAATGTTAGCAGCGGGATGCGGGGGAGGGGCGCTACCCGTTCTTATTGCCTAGGTATCGTATCACGTGTAGAAAGTAGATTTTTGAGACGTCTCAAAAATCGACTTTCTACACATGCGGGGTTGGGCTGGCCTATTCTAATGTCAGCAGCGGATCCGGGGAGGGGCGCTACCCGTTCTTATTGCCTGGGTATCTCTTCCACGCCTACCACCAGCGACTTTTGAGGCGCCTCAAAAGGATGCGGGGGAGGGGCGCTACCCGTTCTTATAGCCTGGGTATCTCTTCCACGCCTACCACCAGCGACTTTTGAGGAGGCCCTTTTTACAGTTACTACCAGCGCACGCACACTGCAAAAGGCTCTGCAGGTGAGAGTGTGTGGAGTCAGGGACAGGACCCGCCTGCAGGAGGGGTGAGGGTGTAAGGTTTAGAAATTAGGGTTCAGGGTTTGTGGTGGTTTACTGTTTAGGGTTCAGGGTTTGTGGTGGTTTACTGTTTAGGGTTCAGGGTTTTGTGTGGTTTACTGTTTAGGGTTCAGGGTTTGTGGTGGTTTACTGTTTAGGGTTCAGGGTTTGTGGTGGTTTACTGTTTAGGGTTCAGGGTTTGTGGTGGTTTACTGTTTAGGGTTCAGGGTTTGTGGTGGTTTACTGTTCAGGGTTCAGGGTTTGTGGTGGTTTACTGTTTAGGGTTCAGGGTTTGTGGTGGTTTACTGTTTAGGGTTCAGGGTTTGTGGTGGTTTACTGTTTAGGGTTCAGAGTCTAGTTGCTGGAGTGATGCGGGGTGTGGTGGGGAAGGTGGAGGGGTGTGGCGGGGAAGGTGGAGGGGTGTGGCGGGGAAGGTGGAGGGGTGTGGCGGGAAGGTGGAGGGGTGTGGCGGGGAAGGTGGAGGGGTGTGGCGGGGAAGGTGGAGTGGAGTGGTGGGGAAGGTGGAGGGGAGTGGTGGGGAAGGTGGAGGGGTGTGGCGGGGAAGGTGGAGGGGTGTGGTGGGGAAGGTGGAGGGGTGTGGCGGGGAAGGTGGAGCGGAGGCGTACATTGTGTGCAACAGCCCCTCGGAGTTGCGGGTTGGCTTTTGAGTATTTCCAAAAACACCCTGCAGCTTCAAGGTGGTGGAATACGTTGTGTACCACACCCATTTCCGCCATCCCAGGCGTGTTTTGAGTCGACTTAAAACACGACCCTGCAGCTTCAATCAAGGGTGGTGGAATACGTGTGTTTTGAGTCGACTCAAAACACGACCCTGCAGCTTCAATCAAGGATGGTGGAATACGTTGTGTACCACTCCCATTTCCGCCCTCCCAGTCGGACTGCTTGTGCATCAGCCCCTCCCGTGCTGCCTGCCTGGAAAACTTCCCGTGCCTGGAACTGGATGTGCTTATCTCATTCCATTCCACCCTTTCTTATCCCCCTTTCCCATCCCCCTCTTCCCCCCCACAGCGCGCCAATGCCCCTCTGGTGTTGATGCCACAGCCACCCCCTCGCCCTCGCCCCCCCACTGCGGTCCTACCAGGCGAACTGCCCGTGCCTGCATGCCTCTCTCTCACTCTCCCCTCCTTCTCCACTTTCCCCCCATTCCTGCCCCTCACTCCTCCACCACAGCGCGCCAATGCCCCTCTTGTGTTGATGCCTCAGCCATCCCCTCAAGCTCGGGCCCCCACTGCCATGCTGCCAGGAAAACTGCATGTCCTTCTCCTCTTCCTGCCACAATCTCATTCTTTTGCTCCCCCTGTCCTCTTCCTTGTCTCCTTTCCTATCCGCCTCTTATCCTGTCCCCACATTCCCTTCCCCCCCACAGCGCGCCAATGCCCCTCTGGTGCTGATGCATCAGCCGCCCCCCCGCCCTCGGCCCCCACTGCCGTGCTGCCCGGCAAACTGCCCGTGCCTGCATGTCTCTCTCTCATTCCGCCTCCTGCCCCTTGTTTTCCCCCTTCCACCACCCCCATCCTCCCCCCCACAGCGCGCCAATGCTCCTCTTGTGTTGATGCATCAGCCGCCCCCCCGCCCTCGCCCCCCCACTGCCGTACTGCCAGGCAAACTGCCCGTGCCTGCTTGTCTCAGTCTCATTGCTTCCGTTCTTCCCCTCTATCCCCAATCCTCTCCCCCTTCTCCTTTTCTGTCCTCCCCCCCCACAGCGCGCCAATGCTCCTCTGGTGTTGATGCCGCAACCGCCCCCTCGTCCTCGCCCCCCACTGCTGTCCTTCCCGGGAAGCTGCCCGTGCCTGCTGTCCGCAAACTGAGGGAGGCAGAGGCGGGTGTGGTTCTAAAGATGTGACTCTAGCGGGAGGGGAGTCTGGTAGGGGTGGTGAGGCGGAGGGAGGGGAGGAGGAGCGTGAGAGGGAGAGGGGGGAGGAGGAGAAGGGGGAGGGAGCTGAGGGTGGAAAGGGTGGGGAGGGGAGTGAGAGTGAGGGAGAGGAGGGGACCAAGGGTGGGGAGGGGAGTGGGAGCGAGGGAGAGGAAGGGGAGATACGAGGGCAGGCGGGAGGGAAAGGGGCAAGAAAAGGGGCGTGCAAGAGTCGGATGAGGAGGGGGAGAGTGGGGAGATTGTGAGTGAGGGGGAGGGAGGGAGGAGGGAGAGAAGGGAGAGAAGGGAAAGAAGGGAGGAGAAGGAGGGGTGATAAGGAAGAGGAGGGGAGCAGAGAAGCAGCAAAGGGGGCAGCTGTGGCTGGTTGGTAGGCTCAGTGCCGCAGCAGTGGCAGCAGCAGTGCGTGCAGCGACGAGCAGATTCCTTCCCTCCTCTCACACGCTTCTTCTGCCCTTCCAGCTGCTGCAGCAACAACCGGTGCTGCTGCCACTTCCACTGCTCCCTCTGTTTCACCCGCTGCTGCACCCGCCAAGGCTGCTGCTTTGGTGTTTGGAGAGGAAGAGACTGAGGGTGGGGCGGGGGGACCGGGAAAGGTGCTGCTGGTGGGTGCTAGTGCTGGTGCTCGTGCTGCTGCTGGTTCAGGTGCTGGTAACACAGGTGGTAACCGCATGAGCGCTGCAGCAGTGTTGGAGATTCTGAGGGGAAGGAGGCCCGGGAGTGGACCAGGCAGGTCAGTCACTGGGCAGGGTCTGCTCGTCCTGCTGGTCAATCTGCTGCTGAATTATCTGCTGCACCTTCTGCTGCTCCTCACGCTACTGTCACTGTGTGGCCCCTCCTCCATCTCTCATTCCTACTGCTGCTGCTCCTGGTGGTTCCGGTGCTGCTGCTGCTGCTGCTGTTGATGGTGGTTCTGCTGCTGCTGGTGCTGCTGCGGTGCAAGGAGGGGCTGTTGAGGAACTAACAGCAGAGG